>OAMR01000009.1:4116782-4144612 GCA_900205405.1 Echinochloa crus-galli | reverse complement strand
ACACTCGGCAAAGGCTTTGCCGAGTGCCCGAGGATCGGCACTCGGCAAACACGGCCTTTGCCGACACGGGATATGCCGACCCGGCTTTGCCGAGTGTTACACTCAGGCAAAGGCTTTGCCGAGTGTTTATGGGGCTTTGCCGAGTGCCCCAGGCACTCGGCAAACAGCCGGTTTCCTGTAGTGAAATAGACAAAAATCTAAAGACTAAAAAAAGAAACCTAGGAAGACTTAAGCTTCAAATTCCTCTGTGCCTTTGCTTCTAACTTGTTTGGTCGTTGTGCGGTAACAATGTTTTTCATGTTTCATCTACTTCGATGTTTTCGTACCGTAAAACGGTTATGCTATAATCCCAACTTAGAACAATCTCCAATACTAACATTATAATATTGTTAAGATGTGGTCGAACTTGAAACAGTCCCTGATACTAACATTTGACTCTTAACATATTCAATATTATAGTGTCTGTAGCAACCTAACCATATTTATATAAAAATACTTCTAAATACACATCTAATGGTATATTTTTTGTTAGATAAACCTTTTATTATGGATGATTAACTAAATGTCAAAACTTTTATAGTTTTGATCTGGAAATGTGTGAGCGCCTTATATTATGGGACCAAGGAAGTTTTAGGCTCACTACCACCTCAAACAGTGAGTGATACACAGCTACCCAACAAGACAAAAATGGTCGAGTTAGTCCCTCAACTGTTGACCGCGAGTCAATTTGGTCCTCGAACTTCCGTTTTACGTCGATCTCGTCGTCTTGCTGAGTTTGGCTCTTCACATCAGCACTCATCTGTCCAGCCTGGTGCCCAACCTTGGCCTCCCGTGGCCGCCACCGTTCGAGACTAATTACATCGTCATATTTAAATAATTAAAAAACTAACAAAATTATAAATTCCAATCCTACTATTTAAATCAAATTCTGATTGCGCAACTGTAAAAATTAATATCGACCGCTACTGAAAAAACTCACATTGGTCGCTGTAACTTAATACCGGTCATGCAAGAACCAGTACTAACACACGTGTTTAGTACCTGTTCCGCAATATAGTGCCCCCGAAGGCACTTTAGTACCGACTGGAAAAAACAGCTGGTACTAAAAACGCCATCGACGTCAAAAAAATTATTTAATATCAGTTGCTGGCACCTAAAATATTTAGTACCGGGTGAAAACTACACACGTACAAAAATTAGCCCTTTAGCAGGAATGGAGCCTCCACCCGGTACTAACGTGACCAGAGAGGAAAAAATACTCTTCCTCCCTTCTCCATCTCATCCTTATCTCTTCTCTGTTTTACCTCTATCTCTCCTTTCTTCTTGTTCTCTGTCTCTCTGATATCCTCTCTATCTCTCTGTAGGGGGCAAGTATCATCGACAGCGGTGAGAAGCCGCGCGGCCGGGTGGGCGACGCGCGGGAGCAGAGAGAGCTGGGAGCGCGGGCCGGGGGCAGGCCGGGCGGCGGCGACGCAGGAGCCGGCCGCGGGCGACGATGGGGATCGCATCGGTTACGGAGAACCGAAGGCTCGACTACGTGCGGAGCCATGCCCTGGACAAGACCAGCGGCCAGCTCGGGCTCTCCATCGACGTGCTGTTGCCGCAGTTCGTGTTGAGGGGCCTGGCGGACGCGTTCCTAGTGGTGGGCAAGATCGATTTCTTCTACGACCAGGCGCCGAGAGCTTGAAGAGCCTGGGCACGGCCATGCCCCTGACGGCGTACGACATCGGCAACATCCTCAGCAGCATCTTATTGTCCACGGTGACGCGTATCACACGGGAGCTCTTGTTTTTTTTTCAAGACTTGAATCCCTTGTTAAATTCTTGTTGAATCTATGATGAATTCCTATTAAATTGCTTGTGTGTTGTAATTGAATTTTTTCTTGCACCTCATCTTTTCTCTCTCACATTTTTTCCCATCCATCTCTTGTTTCTCGTTCTTCCCTGTTCTTGAGTTCTTGAGGAAAGAATAGAGTAAGAATAGGAAGAATGGAGGAGAGATGTCATGGATTGAAAAAAATAAGAGAGATAAAAGGGACGAGGAGAAGGATAGCATTCTAATTTTTTTGGCACAAAAATTGTTTAATACCGGCTAGTAACCTCAGCCGGTACTAAATGGCGCTTTTAGAAGCCCGGTAGTAAATATAAAATATAAGTGCCAGCTAGTACGTACCGGTCAGGAAACTGATACTAATAGCTCAGGGTTCCCTTAGAGCAACTCCAACAGCCTCTGTAAAACTCACATGCTAGCTAAAATTTACAAAAGAACAGAAAAATTGAGTTCCAACAGAGTCGGCATCCGCTCGGATCGGTATCCCGCTCGGAAAAACTCGAGCGCGGCTCGGAATCTATACCGAGCAAGAAGCTGTTCGCAATCCACCCGGAGGCCGGAGTCCCGCATCTCCCTCCAGCGAGGAGCTCGAGGTCCAGGAAGCAGAGTGGTGTCTGCGCAGCACGTCCCGGCGAAGCTCGTGGCCGGACCGGCGGAGCTCGTGTCGTCCCAGCGGCAAGTTCCGGCGGAGCTTGTGGCGCCCGGCGGAGCTCGCGGCGTCCCGGCGGAGGTGGCGAGCGGCGTGGGGCGGCGGAGCTCAAGGCGTCGCGGCGCAAGTCCCATGGCCGGAGGAGGCAAGGCGGGACCTGGGCGGTCGGAAACACCGGCGCCGGGGTCGCCGGCGAGGTCGCCACGGGGCGGGCATTGGTGTGGCGGCCATGGCCGACCCGGAGCTCAGGGGAGGGCGTGCCGGTGCGGAGCTTGACGAAGCCGAATAAGGGCCAGTTTGGCTGCAGAGGAGCTCGGCCTGGAGGGCGGCCGGATCCATCGACGACAGGTCCGGCGGCGGCGCGAATGGCTCGCGCACCAGCAGCGCCACTCGTCGTCCTCCTCCTCGTCCACCACGTCGCGTAGGTCGTCCGAGATGGGCACCCGCTTCGCCCCCAGCGCCACCCCCGCGGCGGCGCACAGGAGGACGGCGGCGGCGAGCGCGCCTGGCCACGCCACTCTCGCCATGTGGGATCACCGATGAGGTCGCCATGGGGACTGGGGTCGGAGAGGTGGCCGGGGCCTGGGCGAGCTCGGGGGCGGGCGTGCTGATGAAGGATTGCCGGGGACGTCGGCTCGGCCTCGGCACGTCCGGCAACGGCGGTAGGAGCTTCACGCCGGGAGGCTACGCTGCGGAGGAAAGGAGACGAGATGCGGGGGAGAACAAACAGAGGATGGGGAAAGGAAGGAGGGAAGGGATGACGCGTGGGACCCATATGTTAGTGGGTGTGGAGAGGATCAGTAGGAGGAGCTGTTTGGATTTGGAGAGTAGACTATAAAGAGTCTGTTGGAGTGAACAACTTAATATGGAGAGAAATTTTTCTGCAAACTCATATAGAGAGCGAAATAGAGAGTTAAAAATAAAGAGACTGTTGGAGATGCTCTTACCGGTACTGATGTGAAATTTTCTAATAGGACTCCGCATTACTATATTTGGACGATGTTTCCTAAAGATAGTTTTTTTAATCAAGTTTTAGCATTGTTAAAAGATCTATAACGAATTACACAAAGTTAAGGAAGAAACAATCATGCACCGCGAACAAAATTATTTGAACTCACCCAATGAAAATCTACACATAGAACAAAATATTCTACACCTTAAACAAAATATATGAACTCACAGAACGAAATGTATGCTTCTAGAATAAAGCATACGACAAACTAAAGGCACAAATATATATACAGTTAGAACAAAGTATACAAACTCACCTAACGAAATAATTACATGTATCAAATAAAATATACGAACTCAGAAAAATCGAATGCATAACCTTGGAACAAATCATACGAATCGAAAATAAAAGTCACCAAAGAATAAGAAGAGAACAAAAGGTACGACAGAAAAAGAATGCAACAAAATAAAGAGAAACAAAGAAACATTATCATAACTAGAAATAAAAGAAAAGGAAATAAAAAATAAAATAGAGACATGATGAACGGAAAAAGTAGAACAAAATTAGGACGAAATCAATGTAAATAAAAAAATAATGAAAAAGAATAAATAAGCGAGCAACACAGGTAAACGGCAAGCAGCATTCGAGGATTTTAGCAGGAGCAGCAGGCAAGCGATGGATGCCTAGCAGCATGCAAACGCGCCGTGGGCCTAAATCTCCTGCCGGCCATCTTCCGGTGATGTAATTTTTTGCACGCGCGTGACATACAGTCACGGCGCGTTTGGTGGCCTGCGGTTAAGCGCCGCGGGGATCACGGCCCATTGACTGTTTGGACAATTGGAGGGCAGGCTGGTTTCTTCGATCAGTTTTGGCCTGCGTAACCTGCAGCCCAACGGAAACTAATCGACGTAACATTGGGCCTTTACTGTGCTTGCTTGCTACATGGATGAAGTCAATTTGCGGCCCCGCACACACACCATCGAAAGAGGCCCACGCGTGGTAGGAAGGCAACAGGCCGCAAACCTGCGTGCACACGGGCCGGCCCAGCTGGCCTCACTGGAGGCAGTGCACACACACGTCCGCGTGCGAGTGCGGCAGTTGCGGGAGCCATATTATCAGGGTCCATTGGGCAGGGACATGAGCCCGGATGACTTGAATTGACACGGCCAGTTTTTTCTCGTGTTGAGGCGAGTTTTCTTCACAAAAATTCTTGTTTGGTTATGTAAAAATTTAATTATTGTTGTTAGGAAACTGTACACCGTCTTACAATTTATAAGAATATTTGTGACCTTAGAGAAGAGAGGTCTCTCTGTGATCAGAGAGTGAATCAATACGACACATGATTTCCTCATGTCTATTTGCACGTCAATTTGAATTAGTATTGTACTGCCCTGAACTGGTCCAACTTGGTGGCCCATCCCAGTGACATTTCCTTTGCGGATTGGTGGGGCAAGTAAGTGAAGAAGTTCATAAACACCATAAGAAGGGATTTAATGGATCCAATTCATTGGTTATTCTTGCCTTCTTGGAAACACTGCAATGGATGTGCCTTCCATGGATTTTTTTGTTGTATTTATAGTACTATAGGCACGCTTTCATAAAATGTGTTAGGGACGTCTTCGTATGCACCGTATCGAACTTTATAGAAACGATTTCTCTAAGCGTAACTATGTAAGGAAAAAATATTTTACAGACACATTAAATATATATGTACACACGTCGATACGTTTTTTAAGAAACACATATAAAATATGTCTATTATAGTATAGTTAAGCAGTACAGTAACACACTTTATTGTGTCTTAACAATTCAAGTGCAATCTATCTCCAGTATAGGCATCCATACAGTGAACCTAGCTAGTTCCAAAATTTCCGAAGGTACCACATGACCCGGGACTCCATGTCGACATTCAGGACGGTGACGTCACACCGGACGACAAGGTTGTCGTCGTCCTCCACGGGCCGCCGTCGCGCCGAGCTCTGCTCCTCCGCCGCGGCGAGGACCTCCACACCGCGGGGCTTCACGTCGGTGAGGTAGGAGCGTGGCCCGACGGCGCAGCTGCGCGCTGGCTCGCCGCCGCGGCCGAGGACGGTCACCCTGTACTCCGCCGTGGCGCGCCACAGCAACGAGAACCTCTTGTCCAGGAGCATGAGCTGCGCGGCGGCCTGGCCGCGCCGCGCCTCGTCGGGGCCGTTCGGGTAGTAGTGGAGCTTCCACCGCCAGCCGCCGGCGGGGAACTCGGACTCGATGCAAGTCATCCGGGCTCATGTCCCTGCCCAATGGACCCTGATAATATGGCTCCCGCAACTGCCGCACTCGCACGCGGACGTGTGTGTGCACTGCCTCCAGTGAGGCCAGCTGGGCCGGCCCGTGTGCACGCAGGTTTGCGGCCTGTTGCCTTCCTACCACGCGTGGGCCTCTTTCGATGGTGTGTGTGCGGGGCCGCAAATTGACTTCATCCATGTAGCAAGCAAGCACAGTAAAGGCCCAATGTTACGTCGATTAGTTTCCGTTGGGCTGCAGGTTACGCAGGCCAAAACTGATCGAAGAAACCAGCCTGCCCTCCAATTGTCCAAACAGTCAATGGGCCGTGATCCCCGCGGCGCTTAACCGCAGGCCACCAAACGCGCCGTGACTGTATGTCACGCGCGTGCAAAAAATTACATCACCGGAAGATGGCCGGCAGGAGATTTAGGCCCACGGCGCGTTTGCATGCTGCTAGGCATCCATCGCTTGCCTGCTGCTCCTGCTAAAATCCTCGAATGCTGCTTGCCGTTTACCTGTGTTGCTCGCTTATTTATTCTTTTTCATTATTTTTTTATTTACATTGATTTCGTCCTAATTTTGTTCTACTTTTTCCGTTCATCATGTCTCTATTTTATTTTTTATTTCCTTTTCTTTTATTTCTAGTTATGATAATGTTTCTTTGTTTCTCTTTATTTTGTTGCATTCTTTTTCTGTCGTACCTTTTGTTCTCTTCTTATTCGCGTGCGTGGCGTCACCGGCACGCACCTCCTCCATGTCCGCCGCTATTCGAGCGTCGACGGCGAGGTCTCCCCCGGCGAGTGAATTGACACGGCCAGTTTTTTCTCGTGTTGAGGCGAGTTTTCTTCACAAAAATTCTTGTTTGGTTATGTAAAAATTTAATTATTGTTGTTAGGAAACTGTACACCGTCTTACAATTTATAAGAATATTTGTGACCTTAGAGAAGAGAGGTCTCTCTGTGATCAGAGAGTGAATCAATACGACACATGATTTCCTCATGTCTATTTGCACGTCAATTTGAATTAGTATTGTACTGCCCTGAACTGGTCCAACTTGGTGGCCCATCCCAGTGACATTTCCTTTGCGGATTGGTGGGGCAAGTAAGTGAAGAAGTTCATAAACACCATAAGAAGGGATTTAATGGATCCAATTCATTGGTTATTCTTGCCTTCTTGGAAACACTGCAATGGATGTGCCTTCCATGGATTTTTTTGTTGTATTTATAGTACTATAGGCACGCTTTCATAAAATGTGTTAGGGACGTCTTCGTATGCACCGTATCGAACTTTATAGAAACGATTTCTCTAAGCGTAACTATGTAAGGAAAAAATATTTTACAGACACATTAAATATATATGTACACACGTCGATACGTTTTTTAAGAAACACATATAAAATATGTCTATTATAGTATAGTTAAGCAGTACAGTAACACACTTTATTGTGTCTTAACAATTCAAGTGCAATCTATCTCCAGTATAGGCATCCATACAGTGAACCTAGCTAGTTCCAAAATTTCCGAAGGTACCACATGACCCGGGACTCCATGTCGACATTCAGGACGGTGACGTCACACCGGACGACAAGGTTGTCGTCGTCCTCCACGGGCCGCCGTCGCGCCGAGCTCTGCTCCTCCGCCGCGGCGAGGACCTCCACACCGCGGGGCTTCACGTCGGTGAGGTAGGAGCGTGGCCCGACGGCGCAGCTGCGCGCTGGCTCGCCGCCGCGGCCGAGGACGGTCACCCTGTACTCCGCCGTGGCGCGCCACAGCAACGAGAACCTCTTGTCCAGGAGCATGAGCTGCGCGGCGGCCTGGCCGCGCCGCGCCTCGTCGGGGCCGTTCGGGTAGTAGTGGAGCTTCCACCGCCAGCCGCCGGCGGGGAACTCGGACTCGATGCACTCGCCGGGGGAGACCTCGCCGTCGACGCTCGAATAGCGGCGGACATGGAGGAGGTGCGTGCCGGTGACGCCACGCACGCGGACGTCGGAGAAGGAGAGCGCGTCGCGGAGGCGGCACCATGAATCGCCGAGCGACGGCAGCTCGTCGGAGGAGGAGGACGACGACATGATCTAATTCCAATCCAACAGATGAGATCGGCTACAGCAATGAAGAGATGCACATAATTTTTTTTTTGGAAACAGAGATATATTAGTACGTGTAAGTGTCCTTGCGTGGCGAGCACGAACGTATACCGGATGCGTACCTGAGCTAAATCTTCCTCTAAAACGGTGCTGTGTTGATTTATAACTGCTCCTATTTATTTTCTTATTTATAAATATATTGGCTTTTTGTATTTTACAATAACTAAAAAATATGAAGTATCGAATGAAAATTGTAATTAACCTTTTGCCAACATAAAAAATTGTCCTTTCTATGAACACCGCCTCGCGCCACTGCCATTCGGGTTAGCGAACCATGGTTAGAGGCTCGGGGTTGTTGGGGTTGGAGCTCACACTGGTGGCCATAGAAAAGGTGACCGCAGCGGTAGCCGGCCCTTCGGCGGCGATGGTCACCGGGAGAAGGCCCGGGCAGCAAGGGCGTCACCGGCCGAGCGGTGAGCGACACCACCCCGACGGCGGGGGCAGAGGTGGCGGCAGAGAAACGGAGGACGACGAGGATAGCGACAGCAGAAGTGCGACAGAGGCAGCGGAAGCCACGGGAGCCAGGAGACGCGGGCGGCTGGAATGGGGGCGGGTGGCAGTGAACGTGGCCGACGGGTTAGCATCATGTCCATAGTGGTGGGCGACAGCAGAGGCCGTAGGAGACGGAGGAGGTGGCAGCGGCAGGTCGCACGCTTCCAGTCGTGCGTTAACTGTGTCCTATGTTGATCATTGCCTTGTAAGGTTCAACCACTGAGCACGTTGTAGTTTCTATAAGTGATGTTCTTAGTCCATTAGCTTTAACCGCACATAATTCTACTCCTAACAGTGGCACACACTACACTCGTCAGTAAATGTGGTCAATCTTTCACCATGCACTACCGGAATCAAGTAGTTTGCCGTGTGCCCGAGGCACAAGGCAAATCCTATAAAGCACATGTCAAACCCTTTGTCGTCAATGGCTCACGGCAAAGCCCCGACGGCAGCCAACGCGACGATAAAGCCTGTGTTTGCCGTGTGCTTTCTATCCGGCACACGACAAAAGCTTTGCCATTTGCCGGGGGACACATGGCAGAATAAAGTGCCAAACGGTCAGGCACGACAGGGCAAACGGAGACGGAGCGGACGGCGGTGAAGACGGCAGGTGGGGCGGCGACCTGGTCAATCTTTTGCCGTGTGCCAGCTACGGGGCATGCAGCAAACATTGGTCCTTTGTCGTGTGCTATCATTATGCACACGGCGAAATATGGCCCCTTTGCCGTGTGTCTTGTAGCTGGCACACGACAAACTAGTGGCACGTTTGCCGTGTGCCATTGCTGGCACACGACAAACACTCTCCGGAAACCACACGAATGGTCGCTTTGCTGTGTGCCGCACACGGCAAAGTGACCTTAAAATTCCTGTTTTTATTATTTTTTGGATTTAAATGACCCCACTCAAACAATAAACACATGCATCACAATTATATTTCACCAGAAACATCACAGGCATCACAAATATATAAATTGGACGATAATTCATATCCACAACTACAAGTTGACATCCACATCCACGGGAAACACTCATGCTATTATTTTATGCTAGTCAAAAAATAAATTAATAATATCAAAAAATACAAAAATAAGCAAAATTTAATAAGGAACTTATCTACCATGTGACTCTAACTTGAACAAAACATATGGAAGTCAAATTCAAATCGAAATACTAAAGTACATACAAATCTAATCATCACCATTCTTTCTATATGAATCTGTTTCGTAGAACTCTCAGATTGTAAGCATCGTACATAACGAAATGTCCGAAACTACCACTCAATCATCGATAGCATGACATATTGACCAAGTATCATAAATTTTAGACTTTGTTTGTATTTTTGAGAATTTAAATACTATTCGGCACGAGGTTTGTTGTACTGTTTCGTTAACACAACTTTCGAAATTTTGTATCGACTTCTGGATAACAACTTACACTGAACTTAATAACATGCACTACCAGATTTCGATTCTTCGCCGTGTGTCGAAGGCACACGGCAAAACCCTTCTAAGCACACGGCAAAGGCTTCGCCGTGTGTGGCCTACAGCGAAGCCCCTACGGCGACGGGCCCCGACGGCGAAGGCGGCTTCGCCGTAGGCCTTATTTCGGGCACACGGCGAAGGCTTCGCCTTGTGCTAAATCAAGACACACGGCAAAGAAAAGCAACAAACGGTGCCCCCCTCCACGAGACGGCGTTCCCTTTTTTCATTTTTTTCATTTCAAATCTTCGCCGTGTGCCAGCCCCGTGGCACACAGTAAAGATTTGAATCTTTGCCGTGTGTCAGCTACCGTGCACACGGCGAATCGTTTGAGGAAAAATAAAAAAAGGCAGCGCACCCGCCTGGCCCCCACCGGCCGCTGGGCAGCTCGCCGACGGCCACCGCCCAGCTCACCGCGCCGCCCAGCCCGGCGGCCGCCAAGCCCGCCACGCCGGCTGGCCGCGCGCCCGTCGCCCCGCTCGCCGCGCTGCCCTGCTTGCCGCCCAGCTTGCCGCTCGCCGTGCCGCCCTGCTCGCCGCCCATCTTGCCGCTCGCCGCGCCGCCCGTCCCGCCCGGCTCGCCGCGCCGCCGCCATCTTGCCGGCCGGCCGCGCCGCCCTGCCCGCACGGCCGCTTGCAAGCCGCGCAGCCCCGTCCAGTGCGCACGGCCGCCCGCTTGCCGCACCGCACGGCCGGCCGCCGGCCCGCGTCCGTTCGCCCCGCGCAGCCCCGTCCAGCGCGCACGGCCGGCCGCCGGCCTGCGTCGGAGAGAGATGAGAGAGCAGGGAGAGAGATGAGGGAGGAGGGAGGAGGGAGATTTTTTATTTGTATGGGAGTGAGAGGGATCCCGGTGGGGGGATATGGACCAATAGGAGGCCACCATTTCAAAGGCAAGGATTGCTGACGTGGCACGCGTGTTTTCTCAGTGCACTCGTAACGCAATTTTAGATGGCTAAACAACTTCAAATGAAAAATTTGTAAACTACAAACTTTTTTATTTTTTCGATACCTACAACTTTCATATAGAACATATTTACATCCGAGGTCATTTGAAAATTTTAAAAAAATAATGTTTTAAATTAGATACATTATAATGATATTTTAGTGTATTAAAAAATATCAAATTTAAAAGTTGTCAACTATAAACTTTTACATCTATTCCAGGCCTACAAATTTGATATAGACCATGTTCACATTCGAGGTCATTTAAAAAATTTTAAATTTCAAATTTCAAATTAGATAACTTGTAAGAATGTTTTGATGCATTAAACAATCTCAAATATAAAAGTTGTCAACTACGAAGTTTTAGATTTCATCGAGATGTACGACTTTGGTCTAAAGTGTTTTTTCATATGAAATCATATAAAAAAGTTTGTTTTCAAAATATACATCCACTAACTCTCTCATATACAATCACACATACACTTTCGTGAGATGTTTCGATTTTATAAACATCGATTTGACAAAATGTGCGAAATCTTCTCAACTTTTTATCACAGCCCGCCCATATATGTGATACCATCACTTCATGCTAAATTTTATGATTTTCAGACTTAATTTCATGAATTTAAAAATTATAGAAGGCATCTTCGCCGTGAGCCACCTGGCCCGGCACACGGCGAAGAGCCTCTTCGCCGTGTGCCACCTGGCCCGGCACACGGCAAAGAGCCTCTTTGCCGTGTGCCACCTTAGGGCCTACGGCGAAGATTTTTTTAAAAACTATTTTTTTACCTCTACATATTTTTTAGGCTGTGCATATATTCTTGTACATATCATATTTTATTGTTGTAAATTTTATAATTGGTTTGATATATTTCGTGATTTAATTTGATTACTAGGATTTTTTTCGTTTAATTCGAATTTGAACTGCAGATGTATGAAATAATAGTGTAAAAAAATTGTAAAAATGATATTCATAACATTGAGTGTAGTGTAAGGCCTTATCCAGGTGTTGAGAACAAAAACTTAAAAATTTTGGTCTTCAAAAATTACCATGTGTAGGAGCGTGAATACCGTTTAAATTTTATAAAATTCAAATTAAGTCTAAAAATCACGAGATTTCTCGATTTGTCATGCTATCATACATGGAGCATGGGAAAAATCATCTAAGATGGATTCGTACGTTCTCTCATGGTCGCTGCTTATAAACCGAAACATTCTCATAAAGTTCTAGAGAGAAGAAAGTGACGTGGTTAGAATTGTATATAGAATGAGATTCAAATTCGAATGTGTGTTCAAATCATTCTTTTTAGCCCAAATATAATATGGACGCAAACCAATTTGTATACAATGCTTGTCCACATGAAACTGTGTAATTTGAATCAAATTTATATCGAATTCAAAGAAAACAAAGGCCACATGAAATTATAAAAGGCATCTTCGCCGTGTGCCACCTGGCCCGGCACACGGCGAAGAGCCTCTTTGCCGTGTGCCACCGTAGGGCCTACGGCGAAGATTTTTTTTAAAAAATATTTTTTTAACTCTACATATTTTTTAAGGTGTGCATATATTTTTATACATATTTTCTTTAAAAGATGCGAGCCCACTTGTCGGCTTTGACCGGCTCTTCGCCGTGAGCCTTGGATCTAGGCGCACGGCGAACCTCTGGGAAAAAAACAAACTAAAACTTTTTTTTTATAAGCACACGCGCGCAGGAACCTGTGGCGGTTTAGGAAATTTTTGGAAAAAATTTGGAAATTTCGCCGTGTGCCCCAACGTTGGCACATGGCGAAGACTTATTTTTTAAAAAAATTTGGAACATTCGCCGTGTGTCCCAACATTGGCACACGGCGAAGACTTATTTTTTTAATAATAAAACCCACCGCGGACGGCGGGGCTAATGGAGGCGTACGTTTAGACTTCGCCGTGTGCCTGTGTGGGAGGCACACGGCGAAGATTTACTTCGCCGTGTGCCCTGCTCGTGGCACACGGCGAAGAGGATGTATGCCGTGTGCCCATATTTCGCCGTAGGCTTTCTGGATGGCACACGGCGAAGAGACTCTTCGCCGTGTGCCCGTGATTTTGCCTACGGCGAAGTTTCGGGCACACGGCGAAGCTGAGGATTCCGGTAGTGATGAATATCGTTTTTTCAATAAATTTATTAAATTCTATCATGCTCTTGTAGTTCAAATTCGAGTAATACGAGAAAAATACTTTAAATGAAATAAACTCATTAAATATAGAAAACAATATGAGAAATATATCAACCTCTAATATAGAGTACATAATAATATATGTGGGTGGGTCGGAGAAAATGTTTGGGAGTAGGAAAAGCAATTTTTTTAAGGTTTGTCGTGTGGCATCACAAAACACATAGCAAACATGTCCATTTGCCGTGTGTCTAGGGAAGACACACGATAAACGGTTGAGTTTGCCATGTGTCGGGCCGGGGCACACGGTAAATGTTGACGGCCGTCTCCAGATACCGTCGCTGGCCGCCGTGTGCCACATCCTTGACACACGGCAAAGGACTGGACGGCCGTCGCTGCTCGCCGTCCGTTTGACGGAGGGCGCACGTGGAGTGCACATGGCCAAGGTTTGCCATGTGCCCTCGGACTGGGTTGATTTTGTGCCGTCGCAGCGCATGACAAACACTTTAGTTTGCCGTGTATTGTTGGTTTGCCGTGCGCTTTTATATAGACACACGACAATGATCATGTGTGCCGTGTGCCCGAGATTTGGCACACGGCAAATCCTCGGGCACACGGCAAACAATGGGTTTTCGACAGTGATGGCACCTAGCAAACAATGGGTTTTCGGTAGTGATGGCACCTAGTTCATGATTTTGACGGACTCTTCAAGATTGAATGTGCCGATTTAGTTTTTTAAAGTACTAGGAGTAGGATTAGCGTACCTATATTCATAGACGGTAAGCGTGCTGCGTGTAAACATCTGCGTTTATTACCAGTATTTCTTAAAAAAAAAAATATACATACGCCACGGCGCCATGCAATCCATGAATTGTATTAGTTTTCAGATAACACGAAACAAACTAATCTCGGGTTACATGTGTTTAACAGACACATGAGAACTCATCAATCAATCTAGCAGTAACTTCCGAAGATAGCACTTGATCCTGGACTCCTTTTCAAACTTCGTCACGGACACGTCGCACCGGACGCTGAGGCTGTCGTCGTCCTCCGCGAGCCGCAGCGCCGCCCGCCGCTCCTCCGGCGCCGCCAGGACGTCGACACGGTGGCTATACCCGGAGGCCTTGTCGAAGCGCTGCGGCCCGACGGTGTAGCTGAACGCCGGGTTGCCGTCGCCGTCGAGGATGCTCAGCCGGTACGCCGCCGTGGCCGAGTCCTCCTTGGAGCTCACGTCCTTGAGCTCGAGCTCGACAGAGGCGGCGGCGCCACCGCGCCCGAAGCTGTCGTGGCCGTTGGGGTAGTAGGACAGCTGCCACCTCTGGCCGCCGGCGGTGAACGCGCGGGACTCGATGCATTCGCCGGCGAGGACCAGCCGGTTGCCGGCGGAGTAGCCGTCGATGCGGAGGAGGTGCGTGCCGGTGAGCTGCCGGGCACGGAGAGAGGCGACGCTGCGGCATGAGCTCCAGATCGACGGCGACGGCTCTGAGGACGACGACATGATCGATCATCCGGGGATGTATGTGATCTGATGAGAGGATGTGTGCATTTTATTGTAGCGTCTCTTCTTGGATGCAAGGGTTCGTTCCATGCTTTGACGCGATACGACTTGAGATTTAACCAATGTTAACTTGAGGAGTCCGTTTCGATCCTAAGCATTGCGATATCATATATATATATATATATATATATATATATATATTGGACGTGTTGAGGAAGCCCACGTCGGCAGGAGATGTGTCGAGCTAGCTAACAACCTGCACAGCCTATAGGAAGAAGCTTAGATCAGCAGGCACTAGAAATATCATTTTCTCCTTGCACAATGCACCAAATGATGATAACCGCAGATCAAAACAGTTATTTTTTGTTTCATTAAATACAATGACATCTGAAACTAGTTAGCGGGCTAGAATTATTTAGAGTAAATTCACTATACATCAGTAGTATAATGACTCGTTTCTTTCTTGGCTCTCAAAAAATTTACATTCCCTATTTGACACCAAATTGAAGTTTCATTCCTTTTTCAACACTACCGTTACCCGTCAGTTATCTTTTGTGAACAGTAATCATGGATGCTAGTAATCTCTTTTTTAAACTAAAAATGACCTACAAATAACCTTCAAAATTCATGAAATTGTTGGTAGTAATGCAATAGATGAAAATGAATCTATTTTGCATAAAAACCATATTTTAACAGTTAAAACATTTAAACTAAAATTCATTGAATTAGGATACTTTTGAAGATTATCTGAATTTTTAGGGCATAAACATATGTCCAAAAATTATGTTAAAATATCTAGTATTCTTGTTGTTTGTGTAGTATAAAATTATTATCTGCGTGCGTTGTTTGTGTAGTGGCCGACCTTTGCCATGTGCCAGGCCCAGGCACACGGCAAGGTTTGAACATTTGCCATGGGTCAAGTGGGCACACGGCGCACAGGGCCCGTGGCAAATGCTTTACCGTGTGCCCGATAAAAGGCCCACTGCAAAGCCGGCTTTGCCGTGGGCCCTTTTCCATGGGCGGCACATAGCAAAACCTTTGCCGTGTGCAAAACGGCTTTTGCTGTGTGCCATCGGCACAGGGCAAAAATGTGGATTCCGGTAGTGATACACTCTACGTTCTAATAAAAATATAGTATCATTTGATTTGTTATTGCACTACGTACTTGTGTTCTAGCTATCTTCAATTTTCTCATGGAGCACTGGCAGCCCGGGTCGTGGCTCTGCCACTGATCGGCCAGCTTCCTACATCATCTCACTCACCTATATACCCAAACAAAATCTCTCTTTTTAGATAATGTAGTTTTGTATAGTACACACTATCAGAAAAAACACATATTGCCACCGGTTGGGAAGGGCCTTTAGCACCGGTTCCAGAAACTGGTGGCATGACCTTTAGCACTGGTTGGTATCTGCATGCTAAAGTCCTGGATTTCATTTTTTTTGCTTTTTTTTCAGGCGCCGTGCATGCACGTTTATATACTGACATACATGTTTATGAGGGTAGTATGAGTACATACATATATTAATTAATGGGAGTACATGCATCCACACACCATATGAGTATGCACAGACACCCATATATACAAATAATACGAGTAAAGATCGAGTATATTTTGCAGAATATGAGTACTGCCGATGCATCCTGTGCATGGCAAATGATGATCAGGGTCTGTCTACATTCCAACAATGCAGTTAGCTGAGCGCTTGTGAACAACAATGCAATTATCCATCTCCCATGTTTTCTGAGCGCTTATGAACAACATGAGCATCGAACAGTAAGTGTTTATTCATATCTTCTTTATTAAAGGTACCTGAGTATCTATTGTTCTTATTTCCTTCATAAAACTCTTAAGTTTGGTTCCTGCATACATGATCAACAAAAAGACTACTTTTCTGTTGAGTTGTACTATATCTGAAACTATTGGTGGTGCTTGACTGAGCTGTGTTAAGTAGGCAAAGTTGTTTTGTAGGGCTTAAATTGATTAAGCTTGTCGATGACTTTAACTCATGGTTGTGTTATATGGACAAAACCTGTGTATCTATAAATGTTTTTGTTAGTTGAATCCCTACACATATTCAATAGTTTTGTATGCCCTAGCAGCTAGGTGTGATGGTCCTTATAATGTATTTCTTTGATGCAGGGTACATATGTTAAACTTGGACTTAAAAAGGGATGGCTTGCTCCTTCTTCAATGTACTTCGTGTGTAATGTAACTCTAGTAGTGCTTCTGATCTCTTTCAAACGAAAGTTTCCTGAGATCTCTTGAATACAGAAACCTGTGATGTATATAACTTTTTTTTGAAACGAAGTATATAACCGTTTTCTTTCTTTTTGGACAATTGTATATAACTGTTTTGTGTAATATGTAAGTACACATGTAATTGACCTTTGTAATATGTAAGAGCATATGTGATTTTGACTCATGTGAGTTGTATATGCTGTTGAGAGTATTTCATAAAACGAGGGTAGATAAAGGGCGTCTCTTAACAGGTGTAACGCGTCACTGGAACGGGTAATTAGAGACTCATTTTGAGAAGACGCGTCATTGGTATGGTAATCGGAGACGCATTTCGAGAAGACACGTCACTGTGGAGTGTAATCGGAGACGTGTTTTGTGAAGACACGTCACTAGAAGGGTTATCAGAGACGCGTTTTGAGAAGACGTGTCACTAGGAAGGGTAATCGGAGACGTGTTTTGAGAAGACGCGTCACTAGAAGGGTAATCGGAGACGCGTTTTGAGAAGACGCGTCACTAGGAAGGGTAATCGGAGACGCGTTTTGAGAAGACACGTCACTAGAAAGGGTAATCGGAGACGGGTTTCTTTAAATACCCGTCTCTGATATCTAATATCAGAGATGGGGATTTACCCGTCACCAATGTGGTCCTAATCAGAGACGTGAAATCGGAGACGCGAATTTTTTCCGTCACTAAAGTTGATGTAGACCCGTCTTTGATATGCTTTTTTGACATAGTGATTTGTAAGCCAAGGAAAATGAGTTTTTTGTTATTTCAAATGAATTCAGGGGTTAGCATATATATGCGGATTTAACCTATGGATGTCATGGTTTGTACTTCCAAGAACATACACCAAAAAATTGAATTATTAGAAAAAAAGTTACTTGGAGTGCTAAATGAAGTAATCAACAAATATATTCTTCCTGCTAATGTACTTGGTGGAAGGGTTAGGCATGGATTAAACCGAAAAAAAACATAACTGTCAAGCTCCTTCCATTCCAGATTGTTGAAAATAAAGGGTAAGCATTATTACGTTGTTATCTCTCAACATTTACAGCTTCCAAATTATCTTATGGATAAGATTCACATGCAGATCCATTCCCATGACCTCTTTGTAGGGCAAAATCACTGCAAGTGCCCATTAGTCAAATTATCGTAGCTTTCAAAGTGTAGATGGTCATGCTCTATGCCAGAGGAATTAATTATGCCCTTACAGGTGTTGCAAACTTCTGCAGTATCTCCAAAAACAAAAGCAAGATCTAATGCTTTAGGAAAACATCTGACACAAGTTTTGATGCATAACCTTCTGATACGCCTTTTTGGAAGTAATCCCATTACACAAGATCCTTTTCCCTGAATTGGTAGTAAGAAACATCCTACAGGATAACTGCATCAACTTAACAATGTAACTGACTACACAGGAACATTTGATAATCTGTTCATACTTTATAGATGTGTGTAAGAGCAATTTTCTCTGTAACAGCGAGTCCGATAATATATGCACCTGAGACCATTTCAAGTGAATTGAATTAGTGTTGGTCACCATGCTGCCCGAGTAGAAAAATGCTCTATAGAGATTAGAGAGGACAGTGGGTGGAATCGAAAAGGACAAGAGTAGTAATTTTTTTTTGAGCACGACAAGAGTAGTAATTAGGAAGAGAGAACTATCATTATCCTATGCTTTTTTAACTTTCAATACCTGAACATGTCAATACAATCTCACTCATTAGGAATATGCATGTGCATTGAATTAGAGAAGCAAATAACAAGTACGAGCGACTGAACATCTCTTCAAGCAATTTCAGACTTCTACTTTAAATCTGTTGGATTTCTAATTTTCAAGCAGACAGTACGAGTTACTTTGTGAGTTGTATTTGCATATGTGAAGAGAGAACAGCATTTTACTACATTTCAACAACACAAGATGTTAAGGCGCGCGCGTAACCAGTATTGGGTGACCTCAGTTTTTGGTCCAGTCTTGGCCAAACACTACCGGAAAATGCATATTTGCCGTGCGTGAGACTCTTTGCCGTGCATCTTTTATCGGGCGCACGGCAAAGAGCTTGTTTGCCGTGTGTTTTTTATTGGGCGCACGGCAAACAAAAAACACACGGTAAATTTACTATTTGCCGTGTGTTTTCTTATGGCGCACGGCAAACTCAATCTTTGCCGTGCGCTTTTTTTGTAACGCACGGCAAACTCTTGAGTTTGCCGTGCGCTTATTTTTTTCCACACGGCAAACATTTTTTCCACCAGCCGTTAGCAACCGTTAGCAGCTAGGTTTTTTTTTATCCTTTTTGCCGTGCGCCTCCACTAGACGCACGGCAAAGATTTACCTTTGCCGTGTGCCTCAACTAGACGCACGGTAAATATGTGTCTTTGCCGTGCATTTTATTTTTTGCGCACGGCAAAGAGTTTGTTTGCCGTGTGCTTTTTTCTGACACACGGCAAAGAGGTGTTTCAAAACATATATATTTTGAAGCCCTAAACGAATTCAAATGAAAATATTTTGAACTACAAAATTGTATGACTCATCAAGATGAACAATTTTTGTTCTGGACAGTTTTTCATTTAACAATGTTAAAGTAAATTTGTTCATAAATCTTACATGTCTAATTACCTCCGATAGGAAACACTCTAAATGAAACTTGTTGATCACGAAACGTTATAAAACTTTGTAGTCGAAATGGTGGTACGTGTATTTACAAAAGTTGGTGTTTGCATTTTCCAAATCATGGTCCCGTTTATATCGCCGACTCTCCCCTCTCCCTCGACCAGCGCCGCCGCCGCCAGCGCCTCTCCCCTCAGCTCGCCTCCTCTCAGCAGCGGCGGCGCCCTCCAGTGCGGCGCGGCTGCTGGAGAACGGCAGCGGTGGCGGGTGGAGCACCACCACCGCACCACCACCAACGGCGGCGGCGGCGGGTGAGCAGCGGCAGCGGCGGCCTAGCTTGGAGCGAGGAGAGCGGAGGAGCCCGACGGCGGGCGGCGAACTCCCTACGACGGCGGGTGGCGGGCGGCGAACTCCCTACGACGGCGGGCGGCGGCATCCCCACGGCGGCGCGGCCTAGCATGGGGCGAGGAGGAGCCCGACGGCGGGCGGCGGCATCCCCACAGCGGCGCGGCCGACCGGGCGCGACCGGGCGACGCGGCCCCGGTGCTGGCGGCGCGGCGAGCGGTGGCCCGCGCCCCGGCGCTCTAGCGGTGGCCGGGCGACGCGACTCCGGCGCGGGCGGCGAGCGGCGGCCGGTCGGCGCGGCCTGGGCGAGCGGCGGCAGGTCTGCGCGGCGTCGCGGGGCAAGCAGCCAGGCGGCGCGGCTAGGACGAGCGGCCAAGCCTTTGGGGCGCGGGGCGAGCCGCGGGGCGTGGCCAGGACGAGCGGCGGCCGGTCAGCGCAGTGTGGGTGGATCCACGACGGTGGCCGGCGGCATCCCCACGGCGGCGGCCCAGCTCGACCTCCAGGTGGCCGCGGCGGCCTCCCCACGGCGGCGGTGTGGGCGGCCAGGAGCTCCGGCAGTCTCTCCAGCCGCTCCATTTTTTTTTATTTTTTTGTCAAAATGTTTGCCGTGTGGGTGCGTCTTGACGCACGGCAAAGCTGCCGTCTCTGTACCGTGCCGTCTCCGTTTACTTTTTTTTACCGTGTGCCGTCCAAAACGCACGGCAAACATTCTTTGCCGTGCGCGCGATATAAGGCGCACGGCAAAGACTTGTTTGCCGTGCAGAGCTATGCCGTGCAGCCTTTGCCGTGTGCTTGGGCTAAATGCGTACGGCAAAGGCTTTGCCGTGCGTTTTTAGGCTTTTACCGTGCGCCTGGGGCGCACGGCAAATAGCCGGTCTCCGGTAGTGAAATCTGCTTGGTCCGCCACTGATAATATTACCAGTCGCTGGGCTAATTATGTGCTGGTAAGTGACAGTGGGGGAGGTATGCAACTGTGGATTGAGGAATTTTCTACGAATTTGTGCAGCTAATGGTGGGATTTTATGCTCACATTTTTATTTGATCACGAGCTTTTCTAGTTTCTTTCCTCGAAACTACTCTCCATTTAACACTTCTACACTGGCCCAAGCCTGATTACGCGCGTAGAGCAAACTTCGGCAACTTGTGCAGGGATATATCACAGTACAGCTTACCTTTATAATAGATTGATAATAGGTAGATGGTGGTGCTGACTCCCTACTATAAGGAAAGACAAAGCAGATAGGTCGTTCCAGACACATAACAGTTGTGCGGAGAAATATGAACTAGATTAATAGCAAAGCAAACAGCATATTGGCTAGAAACATATAATGTTTAAGCCCTTTTAAAGTAAAGACAAAGCAGATAGCCCGTTCCAGACACATGACACAGTTGTCACGGTTACATTATCTGGTGCCAATGAGTACTTAAGAAAATACTGAACATTTGAAATATACTAAAATTGCTATTGCACGCCTACACAGTCGTTGGACATGAGTACTTCATCCTCTCTGAAATATTACTCCTGCAACACGGCAGAAAACAAATAATGAAAGGAGTGAAAATTGCAAGTATTCAGAAAGAGCAATCTTTATGACTGCAGATGCTTACCAAACCCCTGTGTACAAGCAACAGTTGCTGGGCCTCATTAGAAACCACCAGGCTTGCTAAACTTATCTTGGGATCCATTACTATTGAAAAGGGCTTTGATTGACTCATCTGAACCATCGCTCTTTAGGAAATTGATATATGGCATCCACTCTGAGAGATCAACACTAGCATTCCCTGTCACAGGAGGCACCACGTCATTAGGAGTGCTATGGTGGAGTGCAGACTCGTCAACCTCTTTCAAGGAGGGAATAGGTGCAAGAACTGATGTTGTGCCAGGGGTCCTTGTGTTATTCTCCATGAAGTCTGAGCAAATGAAGGGATTACTACCTTGGTTAGAGGAACAATTCACCAAAGGTTCCTGAATGGGGGCAGCAGAATTCACCGAAGGAGCGAACGAGACATTTTGGGTCTGCATGAATGGCTGAGGTATGGTGTGATTGACAACAGGGTAGTGATGATATGCATTTGGGTTTGTGTTGTTGTTGACTGCTGGCTTGATAATCAACTTCTCTTCATTGTTGATCTTGGATGCTTCAATTGGAATTTCATCTGGGAAGTTGACCTTGGCTTTCTTGCCGCGAATCTTGACTGCCTCAGCATCGTAAGCCCGGGCAGCTTCTTCAGGAGTGTTGTAAGTTCCAAGCCAGACACGAAGACCTTTGCGAGGATCTCTAACTTCAGCAGCCCATTTACCCCATGGGCGCTGGCGGATACCCCTGAATTGACTCTTTCTCTTCATGTTGGATGCACTCACCGGTACCGCAGATCCATCAACAGCTGCACCTGCAGTTTTGTTCCATCCTCAGCATTAACATAAGGAAGGAGATCAACAATTCCAGGAAAAGGTTGCAGCATGTTACTAATTAATACTATAGCAGAGTCTTAGAACTGAATATAAGTGACACCCTAGAGCATGCAAAGCTATACTAGACAGCCACCAAAAGAACATTCAGATTGTGTTTAAAAAAGAATTTTTCAGAAGAAAATCTTCATTCAGAAATATGAAGCTTCCCTATAGCTAGTCCGCAATACAGGATTGTCCCTTTTTTTCCCATTAATCAATATGCAAACCTAAGAATGAACTGCCAGTTCAAAATTAACACGAAGTAATATTATAGACCAAATGAAATCTGGACAAATTCTAGAACAACCCCAACCAACACATGTGCGGAGCCAAGTCACGTACCTCCTGTGACCCAGCTCTTGCGAGTTGGGATGGGCATGGCCTCATCTTCGGACTCGGACTCCGCCATGAACTCCTTGAATTCAGCCTCAAAGTCCTCTTCCCCAGGAGCCTCCTTCTTCCCTGATCCGGTGCTCCTCTTCAGCTTCTTGCTCTCCTGCTGTGAGGGCAGGATGACATTGGACGGGATGTTGGCGCTGCCCATGGTTGGCTGCCGGTAGTCGTTGGGTTGGTCGATCGATCACTTTGGTTTCTTGCAGAATGCCGAGTACATGAGAGTGGTTGTGGCTGGGGGCTCAACTGTGGCTTATATAGGCGTGAATAGCATGGCCAAGGCCTTCTGATTTGGAGTCATTTATAGCACATTGGGGTTGGATACCAAATTTTCTAATGAAGGATTTGCATTAATTAATTAGATCTTAAATTGCAAATCCTTCACCACCAATTTTTTTTATGCCATCTCTGGTTATCTCATAAATGTTCATTATTGATTCCCTTCTGAAAATAGAAGAATCCTCATTTATTATATTCTCAGAAATATTGCTATATATGAAGCTTCTCATAAATTTATTATTTTTATGGCCTTCCAAGTCATTTATTTTTTGATAGTATTTTAAAGTTATATATTTATACTCTGAAAATCCTCTAGATCGAGCATGTGTGACATTGTCGAAACGATGACGAATGGAAATGGTATCACAATATGGAAAATAAAACCAACCAATTCTGGTATCTCCCATATTTATGAAATAAACAAATAAACAAGGTGAGGGGAAGTATGAAATTTTTGAAATAGCTACTTTATGTGTGGGTTAAAACAGGAACAATAAAGTAAAAAATAACAGAGGACAGTACGGAAATTTCCCATTCGCATTCTCCCTACATGTGATAGAGGTTCAGGGTCAGTGGGGTTTGAAACATGGGACTATGCATGGGAGGTTATGGAGGGCTGTTGCTTGTCAGTTAGTGTGCCTCCAATGGTGTACAGTTCCGGAGGTAAGAGGTAAGCATCGGGAGTGGTTAGTGAAAGGTATGTTTGATGGGGGGAGGAGGACACAGTTGGGTTGAGAAGGTCGTGGTGGAAATCTTTGGTAATAGTGGAATTGGAAGGTTGAAGAAAAACATGAAAGCATATGTTTCAAAAGAGAAAATGAGGGTTTAAGAGCCCCATCCCAGTTTACAAATTAAAGTATTCAACAAACATAGGAGTCAAATTGTTACCAGTAAAAAGAAAGAACAAGTGGAAGGGCGAAGTAAGTAGCAATGAGCAAAATGAGAGTAACAAAGACAGCCACATGACACCATTAGAGCTTCGTGTAATGGTTACCTCCTCTATCCAGGCTATAGGGAACTTTTGAGGATCCTGCCGGACAGCAACGATGGAGGTGGGGCTCATTGCGGTGGAAGATGCATGCCAACCAATTGGTGGTGGATTTTGGAGGTACGGTCGGCGTGGTTCTGCAAAGGTTTGGGTTAATTTGATAGGAAGTCAGAGTTGACAGACAATGTCCTGAACGATATATAGGGTGAGACGGCAAAGGCCTGCAGCCAAAGGGATACAATTTTCATCTATTATTTCTTATTGATGAGGTAGTTAGGCGAATGGCTGATAATACGAGTAGACCATTAACTGAACGGTATCAAGAGTTGTCCTAAGGTTGTTTGAAACATGGATTTTTTTCATGGTAAGCTATCAAATCCTGGTGAGAAAAGAAACGAAATTTTAGTTAGTTGGGTTGCTTGTGATTGAATCTTCCGACCTAGTTTTGATTACTTCACTTAGCATATATATTCGTATTTTCCAATATATATTCTAGATATGAACATCACTGTTCTTTCACTGGTAGACAATGTGTCCATCAAATGAGGCACATGCGGTAACTTCGGAATCTAAGATCTTCAGGTTCAATCTTATAAAGTTGTACTTAGGGTAAAGGTGTGTCTGCACATGTTTGTACAGTGAGTGAACATCAACATATGTATAGTGTTTCAAATAAATAACTAGGACGGTCAATAAGAATGTTCATAATCTAACATAGGAAGTTGAAAAATATGGATATAAGAATATTTAATCTAAAGGAAATTTGGTACATAGTTGAGGTGATAGTTAAGGCCTCTGAGTCTCTGATGGGAGTTAGGTGGGTATAAGGCAACTATAATTCCCGGACATATTTCATAAAATATTTGCCAAGCATAAGATATATATTTAATGGGAGATATTAAATTTTATGGTCAATTAATGTTTCTGAATCTCTTATTGTACCTTGGTAGGTCTAAGCAAATCAATAATGTCTCAAATCTTGTGAAAATGTAGAATTTTGTGTTGGATGTGTTAGCTTTTATGTTATTCATAAATAACGTGGCATGCTTATATTGATATTTTCTATATATTATTATGATTTTTGTGAGATGTCCTAGAAAAGAGTGATCAAACCCCATATGTAATATCTAGAGACATAATGAGGTGATATCTGCCTATATTTGTTGATTAATATTTTGAAGGACAAACTAATGCATCTAAATCATAAGTAAACCTAGACAGGTCTAAGACAACTGTAATTGATGGAGATATTTTTTAAATTATTGCTCAAAATTTAAGATATATTGTTGGAGACATAAGTGAGACAATATCTTTCTATAGTTGGCCATTAAAATCTAGGATTGCACCTAGCAGGGTATAGGTAGGGGCAAAGAGATGCTGACATATATAGTCTGCTACATACACACCAGGATGAAACACAATTTTACTAGTGGCTGACTTAATTCGTTATGGTGAACATGCACCAGAATAAAGGTTGGCGAATAAAGAACCCTGGTGCATATTTACTTCGCCATCTAGAGACTTTGGAGAAGCTCATCCTAAAGTTCATAATTCGTTACATAAAATTGGTTGGAAGAAGACACTCTGCAAAACGTGTCACTGTTATGGGACTTGAGCCTGCAATTATTGAGATGTGTCTTTGATATCTAGATCTTGTAGAGAAGGAGGGTGGCTGAGCATATACCATGGACATGTTATATTATGAACCATGTAATTAAAATTGGATCTTAGAAGTGGTGTGTTTTCTAGAACAATGTCTCTAATGAGGGTTACATACTGACTAGTGACATGTTTTGGACAGCGTCTCAAACATGGGTGCATGCATGTTTAATACATTATAGAAGGAAAGATGAAGTGTTCTACATTTCTCCTCAATTTTCTTCCAAGTTAATGCAAAACATGTTAACAAAGCACAAACGTGTCAAAGTTCAAGTATTATCATGCATGTATTAACGAAGCACAAACACGCTAAACATGTAACAAAGCACGGAGATGATTTTGCATTGGTATGTATTGAATAGAATTAAATGAAATGCTTTTGTTTCGTGGAGAGGAAACACTACCTTGGGGAGCTTCCAAGAAGCCATGGGTCGTACATAGTACTAATTTGCGCATGTAAGTTTTTCATTTAAGGGCCTTCAGCAGGCCAACCCATTACATCTTAGACTTTGAGCAATGGAGAAAAAGCAGGGGATGAGAGAATACAAATACCATCAACATACATAGATCCACGTGCAAACACGCACCAACATGGAGAAAATACAGAACTACAAGGCCACGACATACACTCCTGCGGTGGAAGCATGTAGTCGATTTGTGGATATTGTCATCACCAAGTGGCTGAACTCCAGCAGTCTCCAATCCACAGGCGGCTGTAAAGCTTCGAGTCAGGTACAACAAACGACAATCGTGATATACATCATCTATGAGCACATTCAGGATCCAGTTAACGCCCACCAACATCTTCGGGGTAAGGAAGCCATAAAGAGGGAGGTCCAACGACTGGAGAACGAGGAGATCCAAGAGAGAGGATCATGCATGGTCTCGCAACCTGACATTTGATGAGACAACACAATCAGGGATCTTGGAAGCCAGCGGAGTAAAGGCCCGACCTAGCATCAAACACTCTCAAACAAGCAGCTTGTGCACCCATCAAGGAAGGATTAGCGATGAACCTTGTAAAGGGGGCATGGTGTTGACCCGGCGGGGATGGCCTCCATGGCGACACCTACAGGTAGGATGCGACGTCTTCTACACAGTCGCAACTAGTTTGGTAAACCAGCACTGGGTTTTGACCTGGAGAGAACCCTTGCAAGGGTGGAGAATGATCACGATGCCTCCAATGAGGGGAGCATCACCAGCAGACGTTGCCGTTGTTTGCACCGACGATACGTGCAGGATTTCCCCAAGCACTCCCCAGACCCCTCCACCACATGACCATACCAATCCATCCAGTTCACCCGGCGGCAAAGTTGAGCAGCTCGCGGTGCACCAAAGCCCCACCAGAGGCATGGCGATGCCATCCACGCCGATCCATAGCAGGAGCACACCAACGCCATCTTCCACTAGTAGAGGTCCCCCGTGGTGGGTCCACTCACCCCGAATCCGGGCATTCTATGGCCGGGGCAGCGGGGCCGCCGGATCCGAGCGTTTCGTTGCCAGCACCTGCGAAGGCCACCGGATTTGGGCGGGGGCATGGCCGGAAGCCACGGAGGCGCTAGAATCGGCAACGCTGAGCAAAAGCCCTCACCGGTGAGATGGGGGCAGAGGCGGTGGCCGCCGGCAGCCTTCCCAAAGTGGGACCAGCCCCTCCATTGCTCCAATGGAGTGGATCCGCAAGGGGACATCCCCCATGGATCCGGTCGCCCTAGTACTGGATCTGCTGCCCTGCCGCATGGACGGAGGACTCTGCTGCCAGCAGCATGCACAGCACGAAGAGGAGGAAGGGCTATGAGACGATTGAGGAGCGTCGGCCTCCGTCTTCATCGCGGCCAAGCGGGCTTCCACAGGCGAGATCCAGCGGTGGCGAGGCGTGGTAGAGGAGGAAGCGAGGGAGAGAGGCTCATGCAAGTGTTAACACCAAAAATTGGCACCAGGAAGAGACTGACATGTGGGCCGGAATTGGTAAAAAATATCGTTCGGAAAGAGAAGTTTTCTTCAAGAACATTCGGCAGAGGCATTTTGCGGTCGGGAGTCCATCATCGAATCGGCAAGGGAGCTACTCTATGGAAAGCATTCGGGAACGCGTGATGACGTGGATTCAATATAAGGAAGAAGCCGATTTGATAAAGAATATGAGATGAATACGGCGCTTCGACGTATATCTTTGGAAATAAACGTTTTGTAATCGTAGTCAACTAGGAATAGTGTCAAAACCAGGGTATAAATATAAACCCGTGGTGATTGTAATAAGGATCGAACAATCATACAACAAACCGGCCTTGCGCCACCTTTTCGAGTCCTTTAGTCGTGTCGTCGAAATCTTCGAGAGGAATCATCGATCCGTCGACCTCCGTAAGTATCGACAACCTTGTATCATGCTTAGTATCATGCGGTGGATTTAAGCTTGGTATAAGAAGGCTTCCTTGTTAGATCATGAGCCATGCGGTAGACTAAGGTTTAGCTTGA
>OAMR01000009.1:4047706-4088910 GCA_900205405.1 Echinochloa crus-galli | reverse complement strand
GCCGTGCGTGGCGCGGTGCGCGACGGCGTGCTGGGGCCGATGCACCCCGTCGCGGGGCTGCTCTCGCTGATGCAGGCGCAGCAGCAGGACGAAGCCCTGCCCTGCGTCGAGCAGAAGCTCGCCGTGGGCGCCATGGCCAGGATCGCCGCCCTTCCCGCCACACTGGCCAACTGCGCGCTGGTGTGAGACGCCGCCGCCGTGCGTGGTACCTCAGCTCCTCCGGTGCAGGGAGGTCTCGGCTTCTCCCACCGGGCGGAGATGACCTCCCTGCTGGCCGATGCTGGGTGGTCGGCGACGACAGGAGGGGCGGCGGCACCGAATCCAACCGGGGCGGCGACGCCGGATCCGGTCAGCGACGACAGGAGGGGCGGCGACGATAGGCCAGCCGGCGGCGAATCCGACACCGAATACAGTCGGGGCGGCGACGTCGGATCTATGCGAGGCAGGACGGCGATGCCCGATCTAGTCCGGGGGAGGGGTGAGCGGAGAGGGAGTCGAGGATGGGGGGCGGTTACGCGAAGGGGCCGTACGTGACGTTGCCGCCCCCGTCCGCTCGATTCTGAGGGATGGCTCCATCCGGCATATCTAGAGAATATTCCTCCAGCGTCATCCCCATCCATCCAACCAAACATTGGATGGACTCATCCCATCCCACTTCATCCCATCTCATCCACCCAACCAAACACACCCTAAGAGTCCCCCTCAATCGCTCGCAGCAGGATTGGCATGTCTTAAAATTTTTCTCCTTGATCATTCTAAATACTATTTTAAAATCCTCTGTTTTTATAAAAAACTTTTCTTAAAATTTTAAGAAAAAGGCCGACCGGCATGCTAGTGTTGACTGTCTTCTTTGAATTAATCCAGTGTTGAGTGTTTACCGTGTGTGAGATCGGGCACAGCCGCTCATAGTGCATTCTTCCTCCGTTCCATGAAGAATGCAATTCTGTTAATTTTCGGACAGATTAGTGTGGTTGACAAAAGACCATGTTATCTTCATAACTGTGTCAATCCCACCGATTAGGTATAGAGATTGTTGATGCATGCAGATAATTACTATATTTTTAACAATAATAAAGTTAGTTACAGGTAGAATTGCACCCTTTTATGATTTTTTTTTTGAATTTTAGATTTGCATTCTTAACGGAACCGAGAGAGTATTGAATATACCATCACACACGAGCACGTGCAGAGCTGCCTGATGACAAATTGCCCCACATCATCCACGTAGGTCCGGCCGTGAGTCAATGGGAGAAAACGTGTGGACTCTGTAACTGCAGGCAGGGATGCACAAAATGGTTCCAACTTCCACGGACCTTATTAGGCAAAGATTTTTCAAGGGAAGTCGAACCTTCTGCCACAAAAATCGTCAGCAGTTCAACACATACGACAATTGGGCGTGATTTCCGAATCTGCACATGCATCTTTTGATCTTTTATCCACATTTTGGATCTTCCGGCTGCTGGACCCCACGGCAGCTTCCATCTTACAGGAGTTAAAAAAATAAAAAAATGAAATATGCAGCAGGGTTAGTCGTCATTCGCCTAAATAGGGTTGCACGACCCCCTTGTACGTATTCGGGTTTTCACAAGCAGTGCCTTTATTTTGTCACGTCATTTCTGATGGTGCCACTACTACACAAACGGTTTATGGCATAGGCGAAAATGTGTTTGTCGGAGCTGAATCAAGGCTCGCACTTGCTTTTCAAAGTTAGAAATAATATGTCAGCAAACGCAGACGGCGAGGCTGTGCTGTAAATAACCGATTTTTCAGGGCGGCTGCTCACCACACGGTGACCCCCTACAAACCCCCGGCTAGCCTCATGCGTAGCTGATGCCCTCGCCTTGTATTGCAAACCAAATAGTTGTGCATAGCTAGGCGAGCTGCCTGGCCAAGCATGGTGCTGTGGTGGCGCGAGGCCCAACATTGCTATGACGTGAGAGGTTCAGTTGTGGGGCTAGCTAGGAGCATCGAGTCCCATGAAGCAGAAACTAGGAGCATCGGTTTAGGAGCGGAGCGATGGAGGCCTTGTGGCTATTTTTGTTAGAGTAAAGTCCATTTTACCGCCCCCCCAACCACCTTGTCACGCAATCTGAAAAACCTCCCTGATCTTTAAAACCGGACAACATACACCCCCAACTCTTTAAAACCGGGCAAATTACCCGCCTCCAATAATGTAAAGTGATTTTGAAGGTGGTTTTGATATTTTTAAGTTGAAAACAAATCCGATAAATACAAGATAGGTTTATAAATCAAAAAAAAATCTTTATTGAAGCACACCTGTGTGGACTTTTCTTCAGTCGGTCTATAACAAGCCGAGATGCACATAATGCTTCCAACTTCTATAAGAACCTTAATTATTAGGCACATATTTTCCAAGAGAAGTCGGACTCTCTCTGCCACAAAAACGTCAGCTGTTCAACACGTATGACAATTCGACTTTATTCCCAAATCTGCACATCTTAATTTGGATCTTTGTATCCACATTTTGGATCTTCCGGCTGCTGGACCCGCGAGGGCAGCTTCCACCGACGTCACATGAGTTTACAAGTGCAAGTAACTGCAGGCTCAGTCACGCTGTGTTTAGTTGTAAAATGCAAAGAGAAAGTTTGTGAAAATGTCACATCGGATACTGTAGCACTTTTTGTTTGTTTATGGTAAACGTTGTTCTACCATGACCTAACTAGGCTCAAAAGATTCCTCTCGTCGTATACATCAAAACTATATAATTAGTTTTTTATTTACCCACGTTTAGTGTTCCATGCACGAGGAGAGAGATTTGATGTGATAGGTGGATAGTGAAGTTTGGAGAGAGAATTTTGAGAAGTTCGGTGATTTGATGGGAACTAAACACAGCCACGGTATTATTGTTGTTGTCGTACACGCGGAGGACTACGCCGCGAGGGATCGAAATGATTTCGCGCGATCCGCCCGCTCCCGCTTGGTTGAGGCCTAAGATGCTGACGTGGCTTCAAGGCATTGTACGTACACGATAACTCGGAGGAACGGCGCGCAATGCCGCGCCCGTATACGTGTTCTGTTCGTTTTTGCCTGTTTGGGCTGGTCTATGGGCGTGCATACAATTAGCCCAACTCAATACCTTGGATAAATTAAAACTCAGAAAGGGGAATACTATATTTTTACTTAAAGTTGTATAAGTAATACTGATATGAAATGTCTTTAAAAAATTCTGCTATGCGTAGAAAATGTTATTATTAAGCATTCAAGCTGTAAGGTACGTATGCACAACACAGGACGGTTTAACACTAATCATGGAAACATTTTGCCTTCCATCTCAATTTTTTTTGCAAATACTGTAGTAGTTCAGAGAAGTAGGGGTGAGCATTCAGGTTACCGGGAAAGTTCGAGTCAGGTTTTTCGGGTTTTGAAAAATTCAGATTTTAAAAATTGAAACCCGAAATTTGTCAACAAAATTTCGGGTCGGTTTTTTCAGGTTTTTGATAATTTCGGGTTTGGGTTCGGGTAACCCGAACTACCTCATCTATCTATATATACTATCTATATATACTATAAAGATCCAAAACTTTCAAGGGTCGATAGACCCACAAATCATTGAAACATTACCCCTCCTGTCTTGAAGAGTTTGACTAAACAGTCCGTGGAAAAAAAACATGCGCTTGCGTGGAATCATCGAGTTTGTAGTCAATACGGTCTCTGGCCAACTATCCATTATATAATTTTATTTTTCTATTAAACATGCGTCCTCTCACAACTGTTCACATAGATTTGTTCCAAAAAACCGAAGAGGGTCGATGGGCCCACAAATTATTGAAACATTACCATTTCTCTCTTGAAGAGTTTGACTAAACAGTCCGTGGAAAAAAAACATGCGCTTGCGTGGAATCATCGAGTTTGTAGTCAATACGGTCTCTGGCCAACTATCCATTATATAATTTTATTTTTCTATTAAACATGCGTCCTCTCACAACTGTTCACATAGATTTGTTCCAAAAAACCGAAGAGGGTCGATGGGCCCACAAATTATTGAAACATTACCATTTCTCTCTTGAAGAGTTTGACTAAACAGTCCGTGGAAAAAAAACATGCGCTTGCGTGGAATCATCGAGTTTGTAGTCAATACGGTCTCTGGCCAACTATCCATTATATAATTTTATTTTTCTATTAAACATGCGTCCTCTCACAACTGTTCACATAGATTTGTTCCAAAAAACCGAAGAGGGTCGATGGGCCCACAAATTATTGAAACATTACCATTTCTCTCTTGAAGAGTTTGACTAAACAGTCCGTAGAAAAAAATACGAGCTTGCGTGGAATCGTCAAGTTCGTAACCAATACGGTCTCTGGCCAACTATCCGTTATATAAATTTATTTTTCTATTAAACATGCATCTTCTAACGACTGTTCACATAGATTTGTTCCAAAAAAAAAGACAGACATGGCTGACCATTCCTTTTCTTCACCTTAACATGAGTTGCTAAAAAAATAACATGACATGGGTACAGTGACATCTGAGAGGGGATGTTTTTTCCTCGTGCATAGTCACATTTGGTATTTTTTTTCTCTCCGTGTATGAGGAACTGTTGAGAGATGTAAACGAGATTGATTGGTTGTTCCGCTACATTATTCCTGTGCAATTTCTTTTCGACAGGCAAGAAGGACTCCTCATCGTTAATAAAAAAGTTGAAATACAAAAACGGAAACTACCATAACTTCTCATGTTAATAAAAAAGTTGTTTTGATTAAAATGCGTTTCGCACGTGCGTTCTTGCTGGCTACCACAAAGTGAAACAAAATTTTAGTAACATTTAAGAGATCTAATATCATTTAAGACTAAAAATGATATAATGATGTATCTATTAACCGCCAAAAAAGATCGTACTAACATTGAGAAATAGTGTTTTGACGTAAGAGGAAAAAAATACTTCCTCCGTTCTAAATTATAAGTCGTTTTGGCAAATCTAGATTCATAGTTAGTAGTATGTATCTAGACATAAGTATATATGTAGATACATACTACTAACTATGAATCTAGATTTGCCAAAACGACCAATAATTTGGAACGGAGGGAGTATATACTATACGACCCTTTGAATTGTCTTATAAATTGCAATATATAGAATTTCTAACATATTTCGGATAGTTCGGCTACCATGGGATCAAACCCAAATTACCCTAATTTAATTTGGGTTACGGGATTTCAAACCCGACCTAACTTCGAGTTTTCTAGATTTGGGTTTTTTCGGGTTCGAGCTTCGGGTATCAAGTTTTGTACCTAGCCTACAGAGAAGCATATCATTCTATCTTTTAGGATAACGAAACGGAGAATGGATCATACATGTTACTCATGTCACTTTGGATCATCAAAGTGATGTTTATGCCCATCTAAATAGGCCACATATCAGGTGAAAACTAACCCCCTCCGTGTAAACTTTGAAAACCACAATGTAGTCCACACGATGTTGATCCAATGGTCCTCCCACCTACCATGCATCGGGAGGCTCGGAGGAACGGCGCGCAATGCCGCGCCCGTATACGTGTTCTGTTCGTTTTTGCCTGTTTGGGCTGGTCTATGGGCGTGCATACAATTAGCCCAACTCAATACCTTGGATAAATTAAAACTCAGAAAGGGGAATACTATATTTTTACTTAAAGTTGTATAAGTAATACTGATATGAAATGTCTTTAAAAAATTCTGCTATGCGTAGAAAATGTTATTATTAAGCATTCAAGCTGTAAGGTACGTATGCACAACACAGGACGGTTTAACACTAATCATGGAAACATTTTGCCTTCCATCTCAATTTTTTTTGCAAATACTGTAGTAGTTCAGAGAAGTAGGGGTGAGCATTCAGGTTACCGGGAAAGTTCGAGTCAGGTTTTTCGGGTTTTGAAAAATTCAGATTTTAAAAATTGAAACCCGAAATTTGTCAACAAAATTTCGGGTCGGTTTTTTCAGGTTTTTGATAATTTCGGGTTTGGGTTCGGGTAACCCGAACTACCTCATCTATCTATATATACTATCTATATATACTATAAAGATCCAAAACTTTCAAGGGTCGATAGACCCACAAATCATTGAAAATTTTGAGAATTTTGACAATGTGAGGTGGAACTAAACACACCCAAAATAGAAAAACTGCAGGCCCTGTCAGTCGCCCTCGCTCAGGCGGTCTCGATAGAATAATCAGATCAAGCCGAAGTGTTCGATAAAAAAGAAAAAAATATTCGCCAGGGGACGACGGGGCACCATATAGTAGACTGGTGCCAAGAACTTTTCTTCCTGTCCAAAAATGCTGCTGCTTAGCTTCAAGTAAAACACCGCACTGCTCTCAACTAGTAGGCACCTATATGAGTATTATGTTAGAATATTTAACAAATTCGAGCAAAAACGAGGTCAAGGTAAACATTTTTTACTGTTAGCTATGAGCCTTAATTATTTTTCATAATTTCTTATTCTTCTCAAAATTAATAGCCCGTGCGGGAGCACGGGTTGATGGACTAGTAGAAATAATCAGATCGAGCCCTAGGAGTATTCGATAAAAAGGAAAAAAAACCGCCAGGGACGATGGGGTTACGGGACTAGTAGGGACACTGGTGCCAAGAACATTTCTTCCTGTCCAAAAAGGCTGCTGCTTAGCTTCAAGTAAAACACCACACTGCCCTCAACTATTATATTCGAGCCTACCATGACTCCATGAGTCTATTGGCTTAAGCAGTTCACTAAGCAGTCATATGCCCAGCAGTGACGTAGCTAGAAATTAACTAAAGGGTATGCCTCACTATTATTTTTTACCATACAATTCGGTACAATCAACATTTTTCATATATAATTCAGGATACAATTTAAAATGTTGCTAAGTAACATCCAAGTCTTAAATTAAACACTTAATTTCAAAAGTTGCATATATTAGAACACAAATAGTCCAAACATATTAAGTCCAAAATGCATGAAAAAAGCTCACGCAACTAAAACAGAGATGATTACCATGTTACTTCTGATTTGGCGTTCGCTTTCTAATGACCATAAATAAAATAACATCTGAATAAATCACAAGTTTTACACCGTATACATCAGTACATACCTGATACCTGCACAGCGCGCGATTGCAAGGAATAAAATGCACCTGGCTGAGGGAGTGCCTTGGCCGATGGCTGCAGTGGTTGCTGCGTGCGGCCGGACTGCCTGCAAGCAAGTGCAGGGAACTGGCCCCCAGTGAATTGGCGATGGCCTGAAAGCTGCTAGCGAATGCATCAGGGGAGGACCTCGGGGACTACGCGCCGTCCGCCGGATGCTAATTCGGAGTAGTGAATTTAGCATCTACGTTCTAATCTTCTACGCGAGTACGTACGTGACTATGCGCCGGCCGCTGGCGGAGGAGCATGCGAGCCGCGAGCAGCGGCGAGGTAGGAGCCGAGGAGCCCGCAGCGGCAGCGGCAGGATTTGCGGCGACGAAACGTCGGATGCGCAACAAACGTCGGACCTCGGCAGCGGTTGTTTTTCGTTTCACATGGGCTGAGATTTACTCTTGGGCTGGATTCTACAGGATATGCCTCGGCCCACCCGGCATACACTGTAGCTCCGCCCATGATGCCCAGCCACAGAAAATTGGTAAAAATGTCATGACGATTATCCGAGACCAGTATGAATTGTGATAAAATTGCAAACACGTAATGACGTAAGGGCCATATACCAATGCAACCAACTCTACCCAAAGGTCGGATGTATCGTGTCAAGCAGGGCGCAAAATTATTTATTTTTTATTCATAATATGGAGCGGATTGGTTAGGAAAACATGCACAAGGTTTAAAAAATAGATGCTAAACTAATATGCACCACCATTTGATGATGTGACGAATATTTATCTAGTAGAAATATACGTGGAACAGAAAGTTATTTATAGAGTATAATTACTTGAGTACTGTGATTTGTTTCTACAGGGGGATTAATTTTGTGAGAACGATGCATCGAAACAATCCGGCCTGGCCCGGTCGGTCTCCGGCTGGTCGATGAATTACCGAGAAGCAAACATAACTGCTAACGCGGCTAAGTATCAGAAAAAAAAACAAGAAACTGATACAGAAGTTGCTTTGCATGGGATAAAAAAAACGCACAACTACTAACGCGGTTGGTTGCGTTGACTTGGTAGAAAATAATTATAAAACGAGCCTTGTTTTCGCCATTTCGTGTCGCCTTAAACATGACCCGTTCTAGTTTATACTTAATTACCTGTACTATTGACCCGCCGGCGAAGAAATCTGTTGTAGTGACTAGCTCACTAACTTGAGTCCCACGAAAAAGAAATTTCTGTCTAACCTACGAAGAAACTATTGGCATTAATTCCCTTTTCTTCATGCTTTGTCCAAATAACATACTTATTTATGAAACCATGCCCAATAACATGGGCCTATATGGTAGGTTTAGAATGGTAAACCTTGTTGTTTTCACATTGTTGGCACGGGCAACACATAAAATCATTCGCATTCTTGTTTGCTTTGGCCAAATCTAGGAAATAATACAGGCTATCAATAAACTCTTTTGAGCATCGGTCCGCATTGTACATCCACTATCGGACCATCTCTATTGTATTATGTAAAATAATATACAATAATATATAACTAGAAATAAAGCATTAATTATTTATGCAAAAAACCCATTCCTCGGTATTGTATATAATCTTTAAATTTATAGAATTGAAACATTATTTAACTATGCAAAACATAACTAAAGGATTATTTATCTATGCAAAAAATAGTACCAGTTGTTTCGCAATATTATTTATAAATATTTTTTTCTCATATTTGTATTACTACATAATTTTAAAATAACTAATGAATCTATTTTGCTCATCTCTCAATTATCTCTAAATCGTATAACCAAAATCTTCAAGTGCAACTAACAACCAATTATAGCTCAAATGGTGTATAATAAAAAATATTTAAAATCTTGATATTTATCTATTTGTAAATAAAGAAAAAGACAATACTAGCTATGAACGATAGGAGGATGAAGTTACTTATATCTAAACATATAGGTGCGTGAAATCTTCACGAAATCATGAAAAAAATAGAAGGCTTGGTGTACATGTGCATGATCTTTTATTTGGGAGGGGACTTTAGTTGTGGTTGGAGCTACCATTTACGACAAGACCCGAGCATTCATGTAATTGTGAGCTGCTCACTATTAGAATGATTTAAATGTTTTCATCACTGGTCTAAAGCCAATAACGAAATTAACCAACAATCAATGTAACGGAAAATCCCTAAAACTAGCTATATATGTTAAGACAATTAAGGTGTGGTACTTCTTGTTTAATTAGGGGTAGAATGGACTTTATCCTTATTGCTTAGTTTGTTCCAAAATTGCAAGAAATGGTCATGTTCGTGGACCGAGCAGGTAATAAGCTAGTGATATCACTTGGGAATCTGTGGGTCATGTGTAATGTAATACATCTATATTCTTAGATTATTTTCAATTTTATTCACCAATGCTACCGTGTGTAATTGCTTTTCGTCGTATGAAAATCTGGAAGCACTCATAGGGTGACTCCGTCAACTTCAAAGAAAACGAGTCGCCGTCGCTCTCTCATAGATCTCTGAGATGCTACACGTGTTCAGAAAAATCAGATCGAACCGTAGTTTTATTCGTTACTCAGACAAAAGAAGAAAATATATATTTCTCCCTGCCCAAAGTCCAAACAGGCTGCGGCTTCAATCATGTATAAGACCCCACACGTCGTCTCAATTGTGAACAATTCGGGCAGAGGCATGCAGCCATGATCGCCGTCGTCCTTCTCCTTCTCGGCATCATCACGCCGATTGCTGCGGGTGCGGCGGTACGACTTGCCCCGCCGAATTGCATCTCCAGCAGCACCTACATCGCCAAAAGCCCCTACCATTCCAATCTTGAGCTCCTATTATCTGATCTCCCAAACAACGCCTCGTCCTCACAGTTCCTCTTCGCCAAGGGCTCCATCGGCGCTGCCCCGGACACCGTCTACGGCCTCGCGCTCTGCCGAGGCGACAACAACGCTTCCGCCTGCCACGCCTGCGTCACTGCTGCCTTGCAGGCATGGTTTACATTTTCGGCGAAATTTTGCCCGAATATCCAGAATTTCTTATTTTTCAGTTGGCTCCAAAATTTTTCTTAGAGCGAAATTTTGTCCACTGAAACTAGTAAAATGACGTGACAATAATTTTTGAGAAAAAAAAATTAAATCTGATATTTCCGATATTTCTTATTTATGGGTCGGAACCGGAATTTATTTTTGACCGGAATTGAAAACCTTGCTCGCAGGATGCCCAGAAGCAGTGCGTGCTCAAAAAGGACGCCACCGTCTTCTACGACCTGTGCTTCCTCCGCTTCTCCAACACGGATTTCCTTCCCCCCTCCAATGGCAGCGACGATGGTGGTTTCCCATTCCTGATGTGGAACCCCGGGAACATCACGGGGTCCTTGTTGCCCGGCTGGGATTCGAGCAACCAGGACAGCCTCACAGTCACCACCGTCATCATCAAGGCGCTGCTGCAGCAGACGCGAGATCGGGCGGCGGAGGCGCAAAACCCTTGGAGGTACGCCACCGGACTCATGGAGTTCAGCAGCACCTTCCCGAGGCTCTACTCGCTGGCGCAGTGCACGCCTGACCTGACACCTACGAACTGCTCCGAGTGCCTCCAGTACGTAAGCCAGCAGATGATGAGCGGATTCAGTAGGCAGCAAGGTGGAATATATGTGATTCTACGCTGCAACATTAGGTACGAGACGTATGAGTTCTACAGGGGAGAGCCCATGGTGCCCATCGGGTTGCCGGCGGGTGTTACGCTTACGGCCAGTAGTAGGGCGAAACAAAACAGTAAGCATCAAGACATACTATCCTAATTCCCTTTCTAGTGCATTACCTCTTACTAGATTTGCTCATTCAGAACAAGAATAGTCCCTCCATATAGGATTTAAAAGTTGTTTTAGAGAACAACACGGTCTCCAAAACATAACTTTGACTTCTTATTTTTATAAAAATTTATTAAAAATAGTATAAGTATATTTTTATAAAAGTATTTTGTAAGACAAATCTATTCATATGGCTTTCACATTTCCAAACTCAATGACATAAACGTTATTCGTGATTTATATAATAGATAATGATTTTTGTACTGCGAAATTTGTTAGGCGCATATATGCATGTATAATGATTTTTGTCTTCTTTTATTGTATCGTGGTAGGGCATGTTCTGGTCATTGCCTTGGTGGTTCCACTACTTGCATTATTTTTCTGCGTGGTTATATTCCTAGGAGTCAGAAAGCACAGAACAGGTTAGCTATCTATATACAAAAGCTCTACTGTAGATATGGTCCGGCTCTCAAGCCACAGATTTATAATTTGGTTCCAATATGCTTTGTACTTCAGCTTGAACTGAAACATCCAAATCTGATGCCATGTGCATGTGTAGGGAAAAGATCGAACGATAATGCAATGTCCAGAGAACTGGAAAATAATGCACTGCTTTGGGAGATGGAAGGAAGGAGTTCAGAATTCACAGTGTATGACTTTTCTCAAATATTAGAGGCCACAAATAACTTTTCAGAAGAAAACAAACTCGGGAAAGGAGGCTTTGGTCCTGTATACAAGGTAAGAAAACATTATTTCATTCCAGAGTAAAAAGTTTATGCACATAAAAATAATGTAATAAGAAGAGCAAAAGAAGCAAGAGTGAGCGCACATAAAGAGATACATAATAGAACTAACACTACTAGGAAACTTATTATCAGTACCGGTCACCAGGTCGTGGTTAGTACCCGTCATCCCAGCTGGTACTGGCCGGTACTAAATGGCGTCTTTTAGTACCGGTCGGTAACGCTGACTACGCTGACTGGTACTAATTGGTCTCACACCAATAAATATATATTGGACCGCCGGGAGGCTCGCACACCGCACATTGTCGCAAGTCACAAGTCAAGCGATTTTTCACGCAAAAATGTGCGTGCGTGGCCGTGAGGATTTGGACCGAAGACCTCCAGCCTCGCGTGTTGCTTCTTTATCATCCTACCTATGCATCACATGTGAGTAGGGGTGGTAAAGGGCCCTAGTTTTTATACTAGAAATTAGGATCAGGCCTAATTAGGATCAGGCCAAAAAACTACTAGTTTATGAGCTAAAATTAGTTAGGGCTAAGTTGGATTGTGAAGGAGACAAAGGGCCATGATCCCTTACCACCCCTACATGTGACTGAGTGGGGGTATTTTTCTTTTGGAATAACCTGCGGTTGCCCATTTAGTACCGGCTCAAAAGACCTACCGGCTGGTGTTTTGAGCCGGTACTAATTGGGCGCGTCATTTAGTACTGGGCCAGGATACCAGCCGGTACTAAAATGCGACTTTTGGTACCTGCTGGTGTCCTAGGCCCGGAATTAAAATGGCTCCATACCACTTTAGTACCAGGTCTTTTTAAGACCGGTACTAAATACAGTGGACGAATGTGAGTTTATGTAGAAGTTCAATATTATAAACAATAGCATAAATATCATGACAGCTTATATCTGATATATATCTGCAAAAACATGTTTGAAATTAAACTGAAAATCAACGATCAACATCTGATGGATATCATTACAGGGCCGGTTTCCTGACGGGCTGGAGATAGCAGTCAAGAGACTTGCTTCCAATACAGGGCAAGGATTCACAGAGTTTAAAAATGAAATACAGCTCATAGCGAAGCTCCAGCACACAAATCTGGTTAGGCTATTCGGATGTTGCACCCAAGGAGAGGAGAATATATTAATCTATGAATACTTGCCAAATAAAAGCCTTGACTTCTTTATATTTGGTAGTACTTCTTTCCTCACAATAGTACAGATTATGGGTTGTAAAACAGTTTTCTAATATACATACTTAATTAATTGATTTGCAGATGATACAAGAAGAACTTTACTAGACTGGCATAGACGCCTGGCAATAATAGACGGGATAGCTCAAGGACTTCTGTACTTGCATAAGCATTCTCGGTTACGTGTAATCCATAGAGATCTTAAAGCGAGCAATATTCTCTTGGACTATGAACTGAACCCTAAAATATCAGATTTTGGGATCGCCAAAATATTTAGCAAAAATGATACGGAAGCAAGCACACAACGGATTGTCGGGACATAGTATGATTTTCAGATAGATTAATAAACCTTTTATATTTCTACAAAACTTATGAATATCTTGATTAATATTTTTTTACAACCTTTCAGCGGTTACATGGCTCCTGAATACGCTTCCGAGGGTCTCTTCTCCGTCAAATCTGACGTATTTAGCTTCGGTGTGTTAACTCTTGAGATTGTCAGTGGGAAGAGAACATCAAGTTTACGTCGACGTGGAAAGTTTATTAACCTTGTTGGTCATGTAAGCCTTTATAATACATGGACACAGAAATACTTACGCTTCTATTCTCTGAAAAAAGAAAAAAAATTTGAAAATCATGAATGGCCTATATATATTTCTTCTTTTCACGAAATTAGTCTTCTCACGTCATGATCCTTATATATTTTGTGAACTCCTTCCAGGCATGGCAGTTGTGGAAAGTTGGATTATGGCTTCAACTGCTGGATGCAACATTAGCTACCGATGGACATACATTGGAGATGATGAGATGTATTAACGTTGCATTGTTGTGTGTTCAAGAGAATGCAGCTGATCGACCGACCATGTCAGATGTGGTTGCGATGCTAAATAGTGAGACAATGACCCTGCCCGAGCCTAAACCCCCTGCACATTTCCACACAAGGATGACACAGGAAGATGGATCGGCAGTAGTTGATGTATTTGATATTACAATGTCAGCTCTGCAAGGCAGGTAGGATTATTTCTCCATTTAGGGGCAATTTCTGTGAAGACTCATTAATTATACCATCACTAAGGCCCTGTTTGGCAGAGCTCCTAGAGCTGATTCTCTGGTGAATCCAAGAGGAGCTACGCGAAACAGTTTTTCAGAGAGAAGTGATTCTCTGCTGATTTTGTGAAGTCATTATTTGTTGAATTTGTGAAGTGATTCTCTGGAATGAACAAAGAGGTTGAGAGCTGAAAAAAGTAGTTTCTCTTGATTCAGTGAAGTGATTCCCCCTCCTGATTTTGAGAGTTTATGTTAGAGAATCAAAAAGAATCACTTTTGAGCCACAGAATCACTTCTATCGGAAAATTAGCTCCCACAAAGTAACGGAAAGACAATTCTTGAGGTTTGTTTATATAAACCTCTGAAAGTTTAAATAATGAACCTATGATGCAAATGTGTTTGCTTTGAGAGCTTTTGATTAGTTACCACCAAAGGGCATAACGTTTGTGGACCTTTTGATTATATCCCTGCCCCTTTGAACACACCATACTACAGACTGGACTGGTGATGTCGAAATTAACGAAGTCATCACATACGCCTCATTGTCGACGTAAATGTCGCGTACCTCTCAAAGAAAACCACCTGTTAAACTCTGAAATAAATAGAAAAAAATCAAACCACGAAGAAGGGCAATAGTTGCCCATGAAACCATGGAGAACTACACACAAATAAAAGAGAGCTACATTTTTTTAACCGACCATTCAACTCAAAATCCATTTGCACAATCGTATTTAATAGTAACAGATCTTTAAAACAAGACCAGACATGAACATATTTGAAAAAAATATTCAGAAACAATTTCTGAATGTGAAATAAAATTATTGTTCTGGCTTCATAAAAAATATTCCACCTTCATACAAAATAATTCCATGCTAATATAGTCAAGTGTAGTCTTGTTTTGAGGATCTCATCATAAAAACACAACTGCACGATTAGAATTTAATCTGCATACTTATTTTGTAATTTGGATTTTTGTTTTCTTTCAATGTTCCTTTGCATGGCAGTCCATATATAAGTCAGGGTGCTACTTGGATAGAGATTTATGGGCTGGCCAATGTGATTTCTTCCGTGTTGTGAAACTACCATCCGGCTACTAGCTCGTCCAACATGAGTAAACTTGTTTCGGCGAAGGAGCAGAAAATGCTCCCCAGGAAGGCTCAAAGCACTCGCATGGGAACTAGAGAGTTCAGAATTCACGGCGCGTATTAGTTTGGAGGTCACAAGTTACTTTCCTGAAGAAAAAAAAAGTAGGCAAAGGAGGCTCCGGTTCTCTATATAAATGAACCTCCAACAGTCTCCGGTGAAAAAAGAACAGTTTTAAAAATGGTTGCCTAATATTTTGGAAAACACAAATTCAGCAGCCAAGGGCTACATATAGGGACAGTCTACACATATAGCAGATAACCCACTTCCCTAATTTCCTAACAAAAATTTTTACCAAGATGATTGATTATATAGATGCCAAATATTTTATTTTTGTTGCACTCCGGGAGTTGCTTTCAAATTCAGTACTCGTAATCTGGAAGGATGGAAAGTGTGGTTGCTAGGTCTTATTTCTCAAGGTAAATATTTTTCCTGTTCACGAAAGTGGTTGAAAACTGATTGCTGCCCTTCTTTGGTATGAAGCGGATGATATTTTTCCCCTACAGATACTAATGTTTGCTTTCAAATAAAGTTTTCTGGATGCTTTCGAATGGATACCTAGCTACCTAGTTATTTTGCTGATTTTTGGTTTTTTTTTTAGATTAGATATTTTGGTTAAGGAGGCAGAAAGACAGGCCATAGTTCTTCGGGATTGTTGTTCTGGCTCATGTGTTCGTCGGGAGGATAGAGCTGACACAGAAATATATAAATTATATAGAGTGGGTAGATCATATCAGCCGTGGATAGAGCCGGCATTGATAATCTGGAGTCATGAGAACTGGGTTCGAGGGTGATTGAACCATTGAATTTTTGTGAAACACGATATGCAAACTAAATCATGTCGATGACAGAAAAAATGAGAATTAGCGGTGTATCAGTAGCACCACACAATTGTCAATGAGGAGCAGTGTGTGGTGAAACTATAGCAGTGCTTTCTCAGGAATGCACCTACGCACCAACATATAGATTGGCAGCACCTCCATGGGCTGCCTGCATGCCATTGGGACCTACATATTCCACATACCGTCAAGGAGAACCATGGCCGCAACCATCTCAACGATGGCAAACGAATTGGCACAACTTGACCCAATACAATCCACCTTTTTGCGGAACGCAGAGGATCAATGGGTTTATGCATCCCTTGTCGGTTCCTGCTGGTATCCAATTTGACTTCGTTTAACTTTCTCAGCTTATTCCAACATCTCACCGGCATCTACTTTTCGTCACTGGAAACTTGCACAATCATGGACCGATAGTGTAATCTCACAGGCCGGTGTGCCTGTGTAGTACATATTCATTGTCACAATCTATAATAATGGACATGTGTATATATAGTCGTACTACCTGTCTGCTTGTCCATATACATCATGGATTTCACATGCATTAACTGAAAGCTAAAGAACACGTCTAGCATGCTGTTACTTCTTACCACATACATCACCAGAACAAAGATTCAGGAAGGAATGCATCTGTTGTGATCCCTACGAAGTAGTGATTGTGCTGCCCAATGTATATAAACTATTTCTTTTTCAGTTTACCTTTCGCAGACAAGTATTTTTCACTTCATCCAGCATAGAGCACCACCGTACGGGGACAATCGGAATTGGTTTGCAATGGGTCCCACCATGGACGGAGTATAAGGCCAGACTCGGTTGGGGGAGTTTTGTTTATGGCATTAAATTTGCTTATGTGATATAGAAGAGGGAAGGAATAATTTCATGACATTTGAGAGGAGTTTCATGACTATGAAACTCTTCACATGATTACCTAGATTTTAGTCTAACTAACTGTGTAGTGGCTACTTTGATTCTTGTAGGACATGACCAGGAATGTGCCTGCATTCTCTGTCGTCTCTCGAATTTTACGATTTCCATGTGATTCAGAACATCCAGTAATGAAGTGTGCATGCTCAAAAAATGCATAAGCGTCTATCCCGGTCCCATTGGCCATATATTTCCTATTGTTGATTGTTCAATGTCAAGAAAATCATACAGTGAAATTAAACTAATTCTGTGTTCTTGCCTTATAACATAATTTTAGAATTTAGAGTGTTCCTCACAGCTAGCGGAAACTTTGGTGTTACCTTCTCACGACAAGCATCGCATAGGAGCAACTGAGCGTCACCTAGCTCCCTCACAGCAGGACTGATGGGTTCTATTTTCGAAAGTGGAGCCCACTACAATGATTTTCAAGATACTTTTTTCGGAAAAAAAGTTTAACCATAAAACCTCCCACAGTTTCGGGGAAACCGTGTCTTACTTTTTTCTAAAACCGGGAAATAGAAAATGGGCGGCTTAATCCTGCTGCTCCGCCCTCTACTCCTCTATCCCTCCATTTCTGCCGCTCCATGCCCTCGTCGCATATCACGCGAGCGCAGCCGCAGCACAGCGTGTGACAGTGATGGGCCAACGGCGACGGCAGCACAGATATTTTTCATAGCTTAAATAATTTATATAGAATTCTCTTGATTTATCTTTACACTGAAAATGTTTATTCCGAAAATAAAAGGAAAAACTGAATCAGCTGCCCCTAGCGGAACTATGTGCCACCGGCCGCCACCTACGCCCTGTCGGCCTCTTGAATAGTCTCCTGAACGGAACGCCCTCTATCTCCTATGCTGCCATGTCACTCATGTCATTGGAGTATGCAGGTTTATTGCCTGCCCTCCTGTGCAAGTACATCACGGGTTTGGTATGAATTAGCACCAAACCTAAATCATGATGAGCATGCAAACTTTATTTCTTATATAAAAAGGAAGGCATCAGGATTCATGTGTTGTCGGCCCATTGAATATGATGGTTCGACCTAGAGGTGTTGCTTGGGAATGTGTACACATACAAACCCACATGAGGATCAGCTGTTCATCAGGGGTGCACCATTTGCTACATGTCATTGCGGCGCGTGTATGATATATGTCATCAAGCAGAATTGGCAGTTCGGATGGTGTTTGGTTATCAACAGGATCCAATAGAACAATCGACCCATAAGTGTGACCCAATGACACAATAGATGTAGCCAACTGCTGACCGTCGCCTGCTGCTATCCAATTAGACCTGGTTTAGCCCTTTCAGCTTATTCCAACATCTCATCGGTATCTATTGTTTGTCACTGGAAACTTGCACATATGTATAACCTCTTACATTAGACCCGTCCTCTGTTTGTGTATTCTGTGAAAATAGCAAATATATCTCAGAGGTGTGCGTGCATACTACAAATTCATTGTGTGACAACTAATATTCAGTAATATGCATGTGCATATATAATGCCTGTCTCATGTCTGCTTGGCCATACGGATGATCACTGCGTGAAAAACCAAGATTTGTAACGGTCGTAGATGGCCATAGGTAACGGGCAATGCGCCCGTTACCCTTACTCCGTTACTAATAGTCGGTCAAAGGTAACGGCAACTTGCCCGTTATGAACAACCAAAACCTGTAACCCGCACTTAACAACGACCGTTACCAATATAAGCAACCAGTAACCCAAACTTGCGATTTTTGTGGGCCCACAGATCAATTTCGTAACGCGCACAGACAAACGACCGTTACCAAAACAATACATTTGTAACGGGCTTTACTTAAGAACCGTAACAAAACCACAACATTTGTAACGGTCTATACGTAACAACCGTTACTAAAACTCAAACCTTGTAACGGGCTTGACTTAAGAACCGTTACGGCGGCGCATTGACCAGTCTCCTCTGTGGACCCACCGGTCAGACCCTGTAACGGGCGTTACGTAACAACCGTTACTGATACTTTGTGTAGGTAACGGTTCTGGAAATCCAAGAAAAGTTTAGGGTCACTAATCTTAACGGGTATGACCCGTAGGACCCCTAAACAGTCGAGGATCCTTCCCAATGTGAGATTTGGCAACCCCCAGGTTATTCACATCACATACAGATTGAGATAAACATCCCATACAGATTGAGATACACATCACATATATACACAAGTACACATCAAGTTTGTATCTTATCATACACATGCAACAAGTTTCAAGTAGGATGAATCAATAAGTTTCAAGTTTGTATCCCCTACTGGGATGGATAGGCAGACTGAACATGTAAACTATAAGTTTAAGAATGAGAGGAAAGACCGCCGTCCTCGATTAATACTCCCAGCAGTGAGTGCCGAATTACCCTGTGAAGTAGGTGCATACTCCTCCTCTACATCATGTGCACCGTTGTCACCAGAGGAGCTTCCCGATGAGTTAGCCTGCATAGATGATATATCAGTTTGTCAGTACAGAAATATAAGCAGGGATGGAAATGTGAACAAAATTATTATATCCCCTACTGGGATAGGCAGACTGATCATGTAAACTACAAGTTTAAGAATGAGAGGAAAGACCATAAACATCATCAAGTTTCATTCAGGTCTACAAGTTTCAAGTAGTACCACCTGCTGGAACTTGATCACCTTCTGGACCTTGAACACGTACTGGTTGTCGATTATCATGGAATTCGCCCTCTGGGTGATGATCTCGTTACGAATGAAATCGCACCATCATCTCCTGGACCAACATTAGTCTTTTTGTATGGATCGGTGCTTTGCTAAGCTTGAATTCCTGCATAATACAATTTTTAGGAGAATACAGGGTAAAGTCGATCAGTTTCTAAAAACAAATGGAGAAGGCTGAGCAGTATACTTACAGAAGCCTTTTCAATGCGGTCATTTCAGAGATTACATCCATAACATACACCGCAACATAGAATCCACAGAGAAGGGACCCCGATGGCTGTTGAGGGCACTGAATGAATGTACCAAAATGACACAAGTTATGACCGGTACCAAATATGTATGAAGTGAACAAGATAAAACAAACTTGATTTTCCATCTTACCTGAAAATCTGCCTTGTGCGTGAGTGTAGATGGTTTACTTAGCAGTATACTTACAGGTCCTAAATAAAATCAGCATGTACAACATATACACATAGAATTGATAGTTTACTTAGCATACTGGTTGACAACATTTTAATTTGAGATTGTTTAATACTTATTGATAGTTTACTTAGCATACTGGTTGGGGATAGGTACTAACCATATTTAGACAGGCCGAAGAAATGAGATCCTATATCAAAGCAGCTCTGTTGTTCCTTCAACTGCTTCCTTGTGCGATGCTTATATACCAGAGCATCATTGAAGTGTACATTACATTAGGCAGGTACATGAAAGAAGAGGACAAAGCAATAGTTAGTAAAATGCACTAGGACTATATGATTCTACACACGATTAACATACTAAGAAGAACTAACAATTGTAGCAGTACATAGTCCAGAACAATTGATAGATAATTTGCAATTTAAACATGATAAAGGCAGATTAACAAGGCAGATTAAATGCCTGATTGGTTGATGAACAAGCACTAAGAGCAAGCACTAGGATTATATGATTCTACACAAGATAAAAATGCAGAACTAATGGAAAAAATGCAGAAGGAAAAAGATAACTTGGCAGCAGCCACATCAGGATCTGTGTCCATGACATACAGATCGAGTTTCGTTTGAACAAATAAAAATAGGAAATGAAAAGCAGCCAGAGCAGGATCTGTATCCATGACATATAGATCGAGCCAAATCTTGTCAAGGTGAACGAGCCTAAACAACAGCAAAGTAACAGGAAGATTGGTGCACCCAGCATTAGATGCACCAGCACACAACAGTATGGGGTTGGAGGAGCACCGACCTGCGCCGCAGAGGAAGCAGTCCTGCTCGCCGTCGTCATTGCCGGAGGGGTGGATCCGTGTCGCCGCGTTGCTTGAGGTGGCCGGGTCTGCGTCGCCGTCGCAGGGCCAGGTTCCGGGTTTTTGGGCGGGGATGCCACGCCGCGGGGGTGGATGCAGCCGAGCCGCGCCGCCGCTAGGGTTTGGTGGTTGGGGAAGCCGCGCGCGCCGGGGTGGATGCCGCCGGGATGGATACCGCCGCTAGGATTTGGTGGTTGGGGAAGCCGCGGGCGCCGGGGTGGATGCCGCCGCTAGGGTTTGGTGGTAATGACGCGGGGTCGGGGGAAATATGCAAATGGCTTAAATTTGACCATATTTTCACAAATTTTTTGAATAAGACGAGCGGTCAACGTTGGGGTCAAAAAAGTCAAACTCTCTACATTTTAAAACGGAGGGAGTATGAACTTTCATAAAGTTCATATAATTGTTTTAAATTTTCATCCAACTTTTTGAGATCTACACATCGCAGAATGGGGGAACTCCATCTTAGTACATGTCATGACAAAAAATACAGTTGTTGCGTAATTTTAGGCCATACAAACCGCATTATATAACTTAATGTATCGTATCGCTACATTTGCAACTTGTTGGGCCAAAGTGATATAGTAATGCAACTCATGTATGGTGGATGCACTTTACTCATAAAGTTTCATACAAATCATAAAGTTCATACTCCCTCCGTTCTAAAGTGTAGGCCGTTTGACTTTTTTAACCAAAGTTGACCGCTCGTACTATCCAAAGTTGTGCGCAAGTAATCATATTTTTTGTGGCGACTTGCTTTATTAATATAAAGTCTACAGAAATGACTTAAATTTGACCATATTTTCACAAATTTTTTGAATAAGACGAGCGGTCAACGTCGGGGTCTCAAAATACAGTTGTTGCGTAATTTTAGGCCATACAAACCGCATTATGTAACTTAATGCATGAACTTTCATAAAATTCATATATTTTTTGAAAATTGCCATCCAACTTTTTGAGATCCACACAAAAAAGGCCATGTTGGGATCCCTAATGTTAGTGTTAGTGTTAGTCGTAGTTTTTAGCACCCCAAACTAACATGTAACAAACTAACACCAATTACCACCTCATGGAGGGGTTAGTTTTTGGGGAGGTGTTAGTCCCAACTAACATCAAAATAACACATATATTTGGATCCAAAGTGTTAGTTTAGTGTTATTTTGCTCCAAACTAACACTAACACTTGGATCCAAATAGGGCTAAAGTTTCATACAAATCATAAAGTTCATACTCCCTCCGTTCTAAAGTGTAGGCCGTTTGACTTTTTTGACCTAAAGTTGACCGCTCGTACTATTCAAAGTTGTGCACAAGTTATCATGTTTTTTGTGGCCACTTGCCTTATTAATATAAAGTCTACATAAATGGCTTAAATTTGACCATATTTTCACAAATTTTTTGAATAAGACGAGCGGTCAACGTGGGGTCAAAAAAGTCAAACTGCCTACATCTTATATATGAATAAGTTTCATCCAAATTATTGAGATGCAACCATTCATTAGACATTGCACAATGATGAAAGTGCAATTAAACTTCTTGCACAATAATACAAACACATAAATGTTCAGCCACCTCATAACACAAACACACATGAAGTTCATATATATATCACAAAGTCGAAGGGGCACATATTTAAAGCCTGTTACTGAAATAAAATTCGTAACGGCATTTGATGGACTCTGCTCAAACATATGTAACGGGCACTTTCCTATTGTCCGTTACTTATATCTATTTGTAACGGTCACTGACAGAACCCCCGTTACCGATGGGGATGGGTGACGGAGGAACGCCTCACATTTGTAATGGTCACTTCAGAAAAGCCCGTTACGGATAGGGATGAAGAAGACACGGCAGGTTGACATATAAGCGTATCCCGCCGCCCGTCGTCGCCACGCATCACGCCGCCACCCGTCGGAGCGCACAACTCATGGCTCCAACGCAGCCAACATCGAGCTCGTCAGCGACACAAAGTGTGCGCAAGCGACCGCATCTGCCGCTGATTACCTGCAATGACTGCGGACGGTACACCATTCGTGAGCTTGAGGTCAATAAAGAAGACAGTGGGAATCTTGGGCGCATCTTCTACAAGTGCCCCGGCTGCAAGGTTCTGCTTCTAGTGCCCTGCTTCATATTCAGTGTTAGATTTGTTTGAATGACATCAAAAATTTGGGTTTGCCTCTACAGAATGATGGCAGTGGTTGTGGCTTTTGGTATTGGGAGGAAGAGTACATTGAAGTGCTGAACAAGATCAAGGTTGACAATGCCACTGTGAGAGAAGACAAGCTGATGAACAAGATTAAGGAAACAGAAGATGAAGCACTAGTATGGGTGTCTGATGTTAAAGCACTAGTATGCATTGGAAAGGAAATTGTAGTCCTTTTGAAGTGTTTTCTAGTAGTGTTTGTGTGTAGCCTGTTGTTGGCTGGATATGTTACCTTTCACTAGGTGAATGAAATGTATTGATCTATGATATATTGGCTGCACAAATTTCTGTCTGTTTCATTATCAGTAACGGGCACTTTGGGACAGATAGTGAAATGGTCGTTTGCATTATCAGTAACGGGCACTTTGGAACTGATAGTGAAACAGAGTCTGAAACAGAGTTTGAGACAGAGTCTTAAATGCAAATTCAGTACAAATTGCACTTCTGATCATAAAATTGGGTTCAAAATTCCAGGGCAAATATATTACAAATTCCAGGACATACACTACAACTAGCACGACATATATTACAAGTTCCATATATTACAAATTCCAGGACACATATATTAGAAATTCCTTGATTTTTTCTTCCTTAATTTTTGGACATGGATTGTTTCCTGATGGTCGGTTCGCAAGTATGGTGTTGTATCAGCTGCCGAGAGTCGGGGCATGTGTGAAGTGTCAAAGGCCGGAATTTCGTCGAACTGATTGTATTCCTCCCCCTCAACAACATTTTCAACCCCTACAACCCTCTTTTTTCCAGGCATAACCACGTGTCAGTTCTTCTTTGCCAGGTCGGGTACGTAGAACATTTGCTGAACATTCTTAGCAAAGACAAACGGTTCGTCTTTGTAGCCAGAGGACCGTAGATCAACACTGACAAACCCATATGTGTCCTTGGTCACACCTCTGTTCCCATTGACCCATCAGCACAGAAACAAGGCTACCTTGAAGCCTACATGGTCAAGCTCCCAGATCTCCTCGATTTGTCCATAATATGTGCATGTCTCCTTATCGTTGCCGACGGCATCTATACGCACACCACTGTTTTGATATATGCTCTTGCCATCCTGGGCCTAGGTGTAGAACGTGTATCCATTGATATCATATGCTTGGTATGTTGTAATAGTGAATAATGGCCCCGCTGCTAGTTTTGTTATCAGCTCATCAGTTATAGCAGGGTTGGCATTATGGACATGATCTCGGAACCGAGTGTTAAACCCTTGCATGTGCTTCTTTGCAACCCAATTCTCACTACGGTTAGGATTAGCTTCATGTAGGTGATGCATGTGCTCATTTACATACGGTGTAACTGCTGAGGTGTGTTGTAGCACGATGAAATGAGCCTTGGAGAAGGAATCTTGATGCGGAGTGATTGACTTTTTGCCCAATGTCCCAACACCTGCAAGCCTACCTTCATGCCGTGAACGAGGCACACCAATGGCTTTTGGGGGTCCATATAACCCATGGCCCACTCCACTGCTTCGATGGTACTGTAGCCACGAACCATGGCTCCCTCCAGAAATGTCCGGTTATGTACCAATGATTTGAGGAAGCCATAGAACCGCAATAGTTTGAGCAAATAATTTGAGCAAACCAACCATAGTGGGCATCAATGTTACCCCACTGTGCCGCATCTGCAGGGTGCCTAATCTTGCCATCTCCCTTGTTTTTTCGCCCTTCGCTATGCCAACGTAAGAGTTGGGCCTCCTTTGGTGTGGCAAACATGCGTCTCAAGCGGGAAATAATGGGGAAATACCATGCCACCCTCCAAATATATTACAAGTTTCAAACCTTTACTGTCTTGATGCCTCTAAGTGCAACAGGAAGAATAGCCGTCATCAACACATGACAATCATGAGATTTCACCAGGTTGAAATTCATTTTCATGTCCTTCACCGACACTAGCCTCTTGAAGTTAGATGAGTAGCCCGAAGGTACTTTCAAACCGTGCCAAAACTCATAGAATTGTTTTTTCTCCGTCTTAGACAATGTGGTTGCAGCTACGGGAAGGTCCGTCCCCGTGTCAGTTTGCTCTGCATAGAGCTCCGGCCTAATGCCCATCTCTTTAAGATCCTTCCTTGCATTTTCGTGATCTTTTCCCTTCCCCTTCTGTTGTAACGGTGTTCCACACATGCTCTCACACACGTTCTTCTTCACATGCATGTTGTCAATTGAATGACGCACATCCAACACCTCCCAATGCGGTAGCTCCCATAATATTGACTTCTTGTTCTATATCCCTTGCACATTTTCTTGTTCACCATCTCTCTTCTTTCTCTTGCCCAAGATGGTCTTCTTTGGTAACTCCTCGATAGTTTTGATGCCTTGGACTTGCAAGTGGATCTCCATTCCGGAAACATGCGTAGGCGCCGTTCGATTCTCCTTTTCACCATTAAACTGAGAATCCATGGCCCGATATGCATGTCTCTTGGGGAGGAAACGACGGTGACCCATAAATACGAATTTCTTCGAGTGCGTGAGCCACAAAGAGCATGTTTCATCTAAGCAATGAGGACAAGCTTCGCCTTTCCTTTTACTCTGCCCGGAGAGGTTGCGCTGGGCCAGATTGTCGTTTATGGTGTTGAATAACATGGCATGCAATGTGAAGTGCTCATGCTTGAACTCATCCCAAACATTTGGCATACCAGGCCACCAAAGTTTCTTCAGGTCGTCAACCAATGGCCTCAGGTATACATCAATACGGTCACCGGGGTGCTTTGGCCCGGATACCAAGATTGACAACATCAGGTACTTCTGTTTCTTGCATAGCCAAGGTGGAAGGTTCAGCACTGACAGCACAACAGGCCAGGTGCTATGCGTTGAACTTTGGTTACCTAATGGTTGATGCCGTCGGTGCTCATAGCGAACCGGATGTTCCTGCAATCGTTGGCAAACCAACCATAGTGGGCATCAATGTTACCCCACTGTGCCGCATCTGCGGGGTGCCTCATCTTGCCATCTCCCTTCTTTTTTCGCCCTTCGCTATGCCAACGTAAGAGTTGGGCCTCCTTTGGTGTGGCAAACATGCGTCTCAAGCGGGAAATAATGGTGAAATACCATGCCACCCTCACAGGACCCCCTCGGTTACCCTTCCTGCCCTTCCTGCCTCTGATCTGCACGGGCTCGTTCCCATCATCGGCATCATCGTCTCCACCATCCTTTTTCCTCTTGTACCGATCGTACCCACACTTCGGGCACTTGTCAAGGTCCTCATATTCTCCCCGAAACAACACACAGCTGTTCTTACATGCATGGATTTTCTCAACCTCTAGACCCAAAGGACAGATTATCTTTTTGGCCTCGTAGACAGACCCAGCCACTTGGTTTCCCTCTGGTAGCATGTCTTTTTAAAAGATCCCATAGTTTTTTGAAACTTCTGTCGGTCCAACCATGGCCTGCCTTAAGCTGTAGAAGTTTGAGATCTCTAGAAAGGCGAGAGTACTTCTGACAACCAGTGTAGAGGGGTTTCTTTGAATCTTCGACAAATTGTTTCAGCCTCGCTAATTCAGAAGTTGAGTACACGCCTTGAAACTCAACGTCTCTCAACATTTGATCAACATTGTTTACTTGAGGCAGCACATCATCATCAAAGCCCGTAACTTCTTGGTCAGTCATATCCTCAGGCAGCATCACATCGGGTGAGAATGCTTCATCTTCCTCAGAGTTATTTCCGCATCCTCCCTGCCCTACAATAATAATGTGAAATCAAAGAGTTAAGACATTCAGCTCTACCCTGGAACAACGAGAAATCAACGAGTTAGTTAAGGCATTTCACCTTCACTAATACCACCTTGAGCATCATGCCGCGCTTCACCTTCATTAAGATCTCCTTCTTCGCCTTCATTAAGGCCTTCCTCACCATGCTTGTTGCAACACGTGTAATTCTTTGTGAATCCACGTGTGACCAGATCATAGAAAAGGTTATCCGTTTGTGCGAACTTTTTTTGGTTGGCACAATCAACACATGGGCACCACATTGTAGTCAGACCCCGGTTTCTCATGTCCGCCTCCGCTTGACGAAGGAAATCTTTAACCTGTCTTACGAACAGCCCCAAATCTCCAGGTGGTATATACATCCAAGTCCGATCTGCCGCCATCATCTACACAACTTTGATTAAAATAGATGTTTTTTAATTAAAAATTACATATATCACATCAAAATCGATCATGATGATCGAGCTAGGAATTACGACAGAGGACGACGAGTGGGACAAAATCCATACCGCCGAGCTGCGGAGGACGGGGCGCGCGGGCTGTCGGCGCACCGGCGGCGTCGCGGAGCTGCTAGCTAGCTAGCGGCCGGCCGGCGGCAAGCAGGCGGTCGCGCGCAGTCGCCCGCGCGGCGACGACGAGTCGAAGAGCGGGAGAGAGAACGGGCGGGCGCCAGGACGGCGTCGGAGTGGACGTCGCCCGCCGCCGGCTGCTGCTCTGCGCCGACAGCAGCAGCGGGGTGGAAGACGACACACTGTAGCTACTACTGTAGCTTATGCCAATAATAATTGAGCTCCGACACTAGTAACGGGCGTTAAGTGCCTAATACAACTACCGTTACTACTAGTCCCAGCATGTAACGGACATTAAGCGACCGTTACTGATGGTAGTATTATTGGTAACGGTTGTGTGTAATGTCCGTTACAAGGAATACTAGTAACGGTCGCGAACAACGACCGTTACCAGAAATCATTATTAGTAACAGGCGTTGTTGTGCAGGGACTGGGCCCGGTCCTGAGACGCTTATTGGTAACGGTCGTTGTTTCCGACCGTTACTGATGTCGCACCTTGTAACGGGCTTCGTCAGTCCGTTACCAATCCCGTGTTACCTATTTGAGGTTTTCACGTAGTGCATAGATTTGACATGCATTAGCTCAAATCTGAAAAACACGACTAGCATGCTACTTCTACCTCATAAACAAGTAGAAATTCAGGAAGAAATGCATCTGTCGTGATCTTTTTGAAGCAGAGCTTGTGCTAGCTATTGTGCTGCCTTTTCTTAGCGCAAACGTAGATAGACTATTGCCATTTAATATTTGTGGTACCGTTCCCACCACCCCATCAGATTCGATAGAAAGTTCATGTGTAAGACGCGAGGAAGGAGAGGAGAAAATGGGAACTGATTTGTGCTGTGTAGATATGGCCGACCAGCGCCAGCAGGCAGCAATAGCGCTCCTGTTCTCCACAGCATATGTAGGTCCGGCCAAGATTGATTGGAGCAAAGACCCTCATTAGAAACTTTTCTTCTTCCTTTGGTATGCCACAAACTGATGCACAAAAATGAACCAAAGTATTCTTTGTATCACATAGAGCAGCACCGTACCGGTGAAACTATTATTCTTATATTGCAATATATGTGCAGTATGTGAATGTGTGATATCGATCGTACTGTCTTCCTAGTTTGCCAATCTTGGCAACACAACCAACGAAATTAATATTTGTATGTTGTTACAAGCTTTTACATTGGGATGCCAATGAATCTGTTCCCCTGAATGCTGAGCGGACAACCTGACGAGACAGAGATTACAGATGCTGCTGCAGAGGTCTAGCAGAATGCGCATGCTACCCCTGAGACAATTGAGCTTTATGGCGCTATTGCCTCACACCTCATCTGTCATTGCCGAGGAATGGCTCTTGTTCTTTGTCTATGCTCTCGGAACTAAACGTACTCTTGTTGACCGTTTCAGCTTTCTCTAACATCTTGCCCATGTGTGTTTCCTGTGGCAATCTAAAGCCGGATGTGCCGCGAAACTCGTATAGCTTCACGCAAGTACACATAAAACTGCATCTAATTTACATGCCAGTACGGCATTACCATGTTACATGCAAACAAAAACCAAATACTAAAAGAAATCGCACCAAAACATTGCTTGTTTTCAGCTAGTTTCTTTATGGAGTAACTGATAAGACTGATGGATATATATTGTCTTCCCTCTTTCGAAATACATCATAGGTTTGGTGTGCATTAGCAGTATATAAAAAAACAAGCAACATGCTACTTTGATTCTTGTACGACACGACCAGCAATGCACTGCATGCATCATAGTAGTCTCTCAATTTTTGCCATTTCCATGTAATTCAAAAGTTCCACTGAACTGTGTGTCCTCAAAAGATGCACAAGTGTCATTTTCGTTGGCTATTGATTCTTCTACTGTGAAATGTCCAAGATTCACTAGTGTGGAATTGAAATAGTGTTATATATGTTCTTGCCTTCCAACAGGACTTCAGTGCGTTCCTCACAGCTAGAGGGAACTTCGTTGCTCCCTTTAAATCATTATTAGCAGGACTCAAGGTGGACCCCAGCACATTGATTTTCCCATTGAATGTTCAAATTTTTTTTCTAAAAATAGTTTAATCATAAAAAATTTTATTGAAAAATATTCATGGAGAATATTTTAAACTAGAATCACAGTTACTTACATAGACTCCTTTGCAGTCTACTGTATTGATCCCGTTAGAAATTTTTACTCGATAACAAGGCTCTTACCTTTTGTGACAAGATTGAGGCGTTAAAGTCATCACTCTCCTTCTCGTGAGCTCCCATTGATATCTGCATCCTGTAAGAATACAACCTGACATGTTTCATAAACATAGAGAAACAATTAGAATAATAGAGACCACATCCATCAAACTTATTAGGGCCTCCTTCAATAGTTCACTAATTTTGACATTAGTTACATCTTGATTAAATAAATACCATTGATGAACATTGTTTGCAAATCTAGCCCACATCAACCATAGGCGGATTGTCGACAAAAATAGCAAAGCTTATGGTCAGATATTCACCAACTATCGACGGTCAAAATAATAAATATAATCATACATATACTAGTTAACGATGGTCAAAATTATAAATATAATCATAATGGAAATGTCTCAATATTTATTGAACCAGAATTAAACAAGAACAATAAAACTTTGTGAAATTACCCACCAATCATCGATGGCAGGAATAATGAACAAATCCACACTTATAATAATTCGACAGTTGACAATTATTGAGTGCTTTTTCTATCAGAATGATATTCAGTTAGCGTGTATCTCAGAATTTTTAAATTAATTTTTAATCGGCAATTTGAGCATTGTGAGAGAAGTTATAGTTCCTTTATTATCTTAGCATATTTCTCATAATAAAACTAGTGCAATGTGTTTAATGCGATGTAGTATCTCTTTCCTCATAAGACATCAAATCTCCCCTTCAAAGTGTGGTCTAAATGACAGTGAGCCACAATTTGACAAGTTCTCATTATTTCCTTATTCATACACATGACATAATTATAACAACTAATGAGAGCATATAACACATTTTTTGCGAAAGAGCAAAATAAACATAAATGAACTCAATTTTACATTTATTATTATCACCAATCATAATGTCACATATAAAAATCAAATAATGAAACAAAATAATGTTGTACGAAAAAATCAGGCATATATCTGTAAGAGAAACAGAGTTGGCATTAATACATTGCTCATTTGTAATTAAATAAGTGCTCGATCCTATAATTCTATACATACACTAGTACACTACCAGTATGGCAGTATCAGAACAACACTGACCTGTATGCATGCTCATTACTCAAACAGAAAGATTTGGAAGATGTGTCACGAAGACGTACTCAAAGATGAAGGGAGTTAGACTGCAAGCAACGTCCTGGACTCCTGGTGTGAAGCCCCGGCCCAAGATGCAATCGAGCCCGGAAGCCCAAAGCCAAGTACTTCGGCCCAGACTGGCAAACATGAAGATGAAGCCCACACGCTGGCTGATATTGGGATCCAAGTAGAACTTATGCGGAGTATATCAAAAGACTGCTAACGCGGTTAAGTAAACTGCAAACACGGTTCCTCAAACGGTAATGCTATACTTAGGGCGTCCGACGCCCAGACAAAAAATCAGACGCTTCCACACACCGGCTCCATGCATCTGTCCGCCCGCAATAAAAGCAACGGACCTCCACCCAGTACATGGTGGGCTCCAAGCATATATCATTATCTCTTCCCGGGACACACAGGTTTCATTTCGCGAGGCGAGTGGTGGTGTCACCGCTGCCGCGGGCGGCGCCGCTCCTCCGCGCCGCCGTGAAGCTCCTCCATCCGTCCTCCATCGCGCAGCTCCTCCGCACGCCGCCGTGAAGCTCCTCCGCGCGTCACCGCGCAGCTCCTCCGCGACACGCCACGTCGCCGCGAAGCTCCTCCATCGTGAAGCCCCACCGCGCCCCCTCGACACACTACCGGCCATCTCCTCCGCGCGGCGCTCCTGCTCGCCATCCTCCTCCTATCCATTTCTTCACGTCGTCGGCGCCGCGCCCACCTCCGCGTCGCCGTCGGTGCAGGCCGTCGTTCCACACCGAGGTCACGGGCCGAGCTGCTGCAGGGTGGCTGGTGGCGCGGTTGTGCGCGAGCTGCCGCTCGGTGTCCCCCGCGCCGGCCGACAGAGGAGCTCCAGGCAACAATCATGGCATGCAACAGGTAGGTTTTGGTGCTGTTGCTAGGGTTTGCTCCATGTTGCAAGAGCATATTTCGTGTGTTTCGTACATTCTAGATGAATATTGCAACTGTTTGATGTGAATGTTGCAATAGTAGATCTGGAATGTTCTAGGGTTTCGCTCCAAGTTGCAACAGCATGTTTCACGTGTTTCGGATGTTCGAGAAGAATGTTGCAGCCGTTTAGTGTGAATGTTGCGAGAATAGATCTGGAATGTTTCTAGGGTTTCGCTCCACGTTGCAATAGCATGTTTCACGTGTTTCGGATATTCGAGAAGAATGTTGCAGCCGTTTAGTGTGAATGTTGCGAGAATAGATCTGGATCATGTTGCGGTGGGAGTTTTAACTGCTACAGTACCGTCATCAGAGGAAGACTTGGCTCAGAATACGCCACGTCACCGTCCGATTTTTGTTTCCCGTCCGGACGTCCGGGCGCTGGTACAGCCGTTCCTCAAATTGACTCAAGAAAGACACAAGTCTCCACGTCATGACTCTTATCCGAGACCAGTACGAATTATGATAAAAATTGCGAACACCTAATGACGTAAGAGCTACCTACCATTGCCGCAAGCAACTCATGTCAAGGAGGGCGCAAAATTAATTTTATTCATATGGAACGCGGATTGGTTATTAAATAAACTGGATTGGCATATGAAAACATGCACAAGGTTTCAAAAATAGATGCCCGAACAAATATGCACCATCTGTCATGGTGTGACGCTTCATGAATATTTATTTAGTAGAAAAAAATATTCGTGGAACAGAAAATTTAGAGTATAATTATTTGAGAACCGTGATTTGTTTCTGCAGCGGGGGTTTAATTTCGTGAGAACGATGCGCCATAATGCGTATTAGCGCACGAAACCATGCATCCAGCCCGACCCGGTCACTCTCCGCGTGGTCGATCGATTCATTACCGTGATCGAAAGACACATAACTGCTAACGCGGCTAAGTATATCAAAACCAAAACGAAAAAGAAAAAGCAAGAAACTGATACAGCAATTGCGATGCATTTATTGGATCAAGAAAGACCCACACGCAACCACTAACAGCAACTCCAGTGGAGCCTTTCAAATTGAGGCCTCCAAAACTCATTTGCAGGCATATCTCTCTAAAAAATAGAGGCCCAAAGTAAACACTCAACTCCAGTGGGCATATGAACTCGGGCCTCTATTTCTCCGTGGGCCCACCTGTCAGCCAAATGAATGGGAAATATCTAGTGGGATCCATGGTTGGAGGGGGAATTGGAGGGCTTCTAGAAATGGAGGCTTGGTGAGGAGATTTAGAGGCCTATGCAAAATGCAGGTCCATTTGAAGGCCCTGCTGGAGTTGTATTTTTGCTCCATGCCTTTAAATTTTAGAGTAGAGACCCATATAGAGGCCCCTGCTGGAGTTGCTCTAATGCTGTTAAATTAGTTGCATATTGTCTCGCCAGAAAATAATAAGACTAGCCTTATTACCTTGTTTTTTCGCCATTTCGCACTAAGAAATCTGTACGCGCTGTAGCGACTCACTAATAACGTGAGTCCCACGAAAAAGAAATTTCTGTGTAACCCACGAAGAAACTACGCATTAATTCTCCGCTAGGTGTTTTGTGTGTGTATATATACGTACATGCATAGTCTTGATTCCTAAAGATCTGCAGTTCTTCAGTTCGCGTTACAATTACCCATAATCTGTTCATTCAGTTGTTGGTTCATCCTGCGCCAATTAGCCTAACCTCTTCTCGGGCGACTCTAGGGGGATCGATGGGGTTGGAGGAGAATAACCAGGTACCCAAGATGGACAAGACAAAGATTGACAATGGGAGGTTTGATAAACTTACAAATAACGTAAGGCGTAGCAGCATAAAATATCAAGATCATCCCAACAAGACTGCTGCAAAGGAGAAGGATGCGGTGAAGAGTGAGACGATGAAGAATAAAGAAAAGGTTGACACTGGGAAGTTTACTAAATTTATAGATAACGCGAAGGAAAGAAATGAAAAGAGAAGGTGAATACTGAGATGATATCATATTGGTTTGAGATACTATATATGTAATCTATTTTACATTTGTGTTTAGTATTTAATTCTTGGTGTTCAATGTGATTATGTAGCTACTTGTATTTGTTTATTTATTTTCGGATCAAATCTTTGCTGATTAATTTATTTTCAGAAAACTAGTCAAGTTTATTTACGAAATAACTTTTTTATCATTTTACTTCACGGTCTATAATCATTTCGCCGAAAATACGAGGCCATTCAAATTCCACCTAACCTAACCCTAGTCTTAACTATTTCGTGTAAATACTTCACCCCTCATGGATCACCTTCTCTCTCTTTTTCTCTCATAAAGCCCAGTCTTTATTATTATTTTTCTCTGCATCCTCGTTTTCTTCCTTGCACGTGAACTTCTAATTAGCTTGCCAAATCCATATCTACCTCCTTTGCATGCTGCTGTCCACGTTGAAAATCCAACACACTCCTTTTTTTTTAAGATCAAAGGAAGAATTGTATTATATCAATACAATCACTCTCAATGTACTCACACTCTAAGCAGCTCCAAATCTCAATTTCAAATCTGTGTAAAAAAACAACTAGAAGGCCACACAGGCACACGCTCAGCAAACAGGCTGAGAACAGTCGCCCAAAGAAAAACGAACAACATCCCTGTAGGCTGGAACGAGCACAATCTTCTTCTTCCTTCTTGCGTCTTTCTTCTTCATCTTTCTGCCACCGATGAGGAAGATAGACTGATCCCAATCTATCGGACCCAAGACTGATCGACATCAGCTCGAGGGACAGATCTATTCTCCCAAGCCTTTCACCGTGGTTGGATCTAACCACGATAAAACGGAGAAGTGGCTGGAGAAAATTATTCCACGATGACGGCACCATCTCCGCCTCGATGTCACCATCCGGAAACCTAAATCTCCATGTCGTCTCCCGAAGAAAGTTGCCGATGTCGTAGATACCGTCAATTCCTTCATCGGAGCCGCCATGAACCACCCTGTCTCATCGCCGTTGCCGGAGAGGAGGAGGAGGAAACAAATCTCCCATACCAAGAACTGCGATATGGAGAAACCCTAACCCTAGCCTAGACTCGACCTATTGAAGACAATTGAGAGAGATGGATCCCCACTCCCTCCAACCTCCGGCAAGACGCCGGAGGTGAGAAGGAGGGGGACCAACGGTGGACGCGAAGGGCGGCCGCTCGGCGAGCAGGGCAGCGCCGCCCGTGTCGGCCTCGGGAGCGACGGGGGTTTCTTTACTTTTAACATGCGTGCAGCCGAGTCCAGCATGCCCTTGCCCACCGCTGCTGCATGGGGAACAAAAGCGCCAGCGTCTCCTTTTCCGTTCGCCGACCGCCAGCGCAGCGCCCTACGCCACCATGCTGCAGCTGTCTCACCTGCTCCCCGGCTGCAAGGATCACCGCCGCCCTCGGTCTATAAAACCGCTATACGTACAGACTGCGTCCCTTTCCGCTTCTCCTTTCCTGAACCGCCTCCTTCTTCCCACACAAAGCCCCCATAGTACCTTTTTCCTACCGCGCCACCGCCCCATCGGAGAGGCACCAGAGGAGAGGCCGGACTCCCCTTTTCTCCTCCACGTAAGCCTTCAGGGCACTAAGCATGTTTTTTTTTTGAGATCAGGGCACTAAGCATGTTGAAGCATGATATGGTGCACTGGTGCGTGGCTAAGACCAACCACTGCTGTTAGGATAATACCAGTGCAGTGTCTCATAGAGTTTTATGCACATTAAATAGGATGTCATGTCAGCTTTTATGATGAGGTAAAGAATTAATGAGGAGATAGGTGAAATGAATTTTACTCCGTATTAAGATAAAACTTTGTATGCAGAATTTCAACATAGTTTGTGTCTTGTATGTACTCCCTCCATATATCTTCCTAAGGTGCAAACGAATATTAAGATTCAAACTTTACAATCTTTGACACAATTTTTAACTTTTATAATGCAAACTTGATATTATTGGATTAGTAATCAAATATACTCTTCAATAATTATAAGTTTATAACCACAAATGATATCATATAAGAGAAATGAATGGTCAAAATATAACAATGGATCGATGACATGTGGGGCCCGCTTGTATATGAGCAACATGCAAAGGAGAAGCAAGTAGATGGAGGAGGCCGGCCAGGTGCGGGTTACCATATACTCCCTCCATACTCAGAAAAGAGGCCGTTCTGGAGAGCCGAGCATAACTCAGAAAGGAGGTCGTTCTACTCCTGAGATGTTATTTTGGACGTGATTACCCTTCTTAATTGCGCCTGTTTCCCATGCGTCGTCTCGGTTTCCGTCCGCCATGCATGCTCTTTCCTTAATGTGCCTCGCTTCTTTCCCAGAGCACCACGCCTCCCATTCTCAACTACTCGCATACTCCCAGATCACCGTTCTGAGCTGCAGCTCGCGTCATGGAGCTCGTCACGCCGGAGCTCAACACGCCGGTGCTCGACGACGCCCCGGATCTCGACATCGCGGCGGAGCTCGACGTCGCTGCTGAGCTCGACGCGCCGGAGCGATACGACGCGCCGATGCTCGACGACGTGGCTGAGCTCGACGACACGCTGGAGCTCGACGCGCCGGAGCTCGACGTCGCTGCTGAGCTCGACACGCCGGAGCTCTACGACGCGTCGGTGCTCAACGACGTGGCTGAGCTCGACGACACGCCGGAGCTCGACGTCGTGGCTAAGCTCGACGTGCCGGAGCTCGACGTCGCCGCTGAGCTCGACGCGCCGGAGCTCGACGACACGCCTGAGTCGGAGGAGCTCCTCGTGCCGGACTCCTTGCCGCCGGCCTCGGAGACGATGGTGCCGAACTCCTTGCCGCCGGGCGCTTTCATATGTCCTCGCTGCCATCTTGTTCATGAAGATCGTGAGTCATGGAACCGTGTGCACTCGTGGTTGTATCCATGCGCGCGTTGCGGTCTCATCCACTTAGACTACTGGATGAGGTCTACGGTTCGTCATGACGAATTCGACTGCGCTGCTGCGCTGGCCGTGAAGCGCAAGATGGAGGAAGCCGAGCAGGAGTACGTGGAGGAACATGAACAGCAACAAGTAGGAGAAAGAAAAGGCAGCAAGATGAAAATAGTAAGATTACATTGCTCATTGTTTTCTTGTTCAACCACTACTTATCATCTAGTACTAATCGAGTTCTAATTTTTTTCATGCATCTAGACTACCCATTGCTTCAGCTAGCAACGATGGCTCACAAGAAATCTGCAAGGGCAACAGTTGTTCTCTCTCTAATCTTTCCTTTTGCATGTGAGGAATTTTGTACTTGTTGCAACCTTTAATCTTCATGACTTCCATCAAAACAGTTTGGAGGGTTACAAACATTCGGTTTGCCTTGTGTGGACAGTACTCCATGAATGACTACAAAACATGTGTTGAAAAAATGCATCAGTGAGTAAAAATCACAAATCAAGAATGTTAAAATGAAGAAACTTGATGAATTTACCTGTTCTACTACTGGAATTAGGGCTTCAACTGTTTTTGCATTTTTCTTGTACTGAATGGCTTGAATAGCTCGAAAAAATCCCAAATCAAGAATGTTAAAATCCGGAGAATTTGGTGGTTGACAAATTAGACGAATGTCAAATCCATGTTGCTTGGCAGCCTCACAAAAAACCGGGTCATCCAATTTCAAATGGGAAGGTGCATTATCTTGTTGTATGTAAATTGGTTTGCCCCTATCCTCTCTTGGCCATTTAGCTCGAATTGCCGGCAACACTTTGTTGATCATGAACTCTCTAATGACATCTCTTGTGATCGAAGTTATAGGCTTTACCATCAAATCTCCACGGACACGACCGGTTCTCTCATTGCCTCTTTAGGCCGGTTCATAAGTAACAAGTGGAAAGCAACCAATCTTACCATCAAAAATACACTCTCCATCCCTAAACCTTGGCCGGGCACAAACACACAAGAACATGAGCCTAGGGATGTAGTTCTTGTTCTTACAAGTGCGATGGGGATCATCTTCTTCGGGTAGCAAGTAATATTTTTCTGATTTTTGAGAGAGGTAAAACCATTTCTCATCAATGAACACAATGTCAAACAAATCCCTAAATCTTGGATCATCGAGGATATCCTTGTCGATCATATCAACACACCACTTCAACCGAGCCTTTTTGTTAGGATCAGTGAGGTATGGTTTAATGCTACTAGAGTGACGCCTAATAAATCCCTTTTTCAATAACCTTTGGATCGTACATTTGTTCATGTGAAGTTTGCTACACAAATCTTCTATGGTCATTCTATCCTTGAGAGGAATGTTGCGTAGTGCTTCCAAATTAACAGGGATTGCCTTACGACCACATCTACCCTTCTTTCTACTGCTAACTTCAACCGGAATAAAATTTGCAAGTTGTGTTTTACCTCTCTTCCACAAACGTTGAACTACCTGAATGTGTAGCCCAAAATGCTCAGCAACAATACTTGTATCTTTCTTGCCTAGCTTTCCATTCTTGCTTCTAGCTAACAAAGCTTGGTAAACTTGCTTTCTAAGCTCATCTGACATCTCTCGATTTCTTCGGTTGTTTGCTTGTCCTTGTTCTATATGAAACAAGCACTTAAGTTACATGCAGCATGTTTTTTGTTACTTGCAAAATAAAAAAAGACGAATGTAGTTTAACTTACCAAGATTGTTTTGAACGAAATCAAAATCCACCGCGCCGAACTCATCTAGTGGAAGGTTAAGATCAAACGTGTTGAGGTCGATGCCGCCGCCGTCATCGTCCTCCAGGACAAGAGCGCCGTCGTCGTCGTCCTCCAGGATAGGAGCGCCGACGTCGTCGGCCTCCAGGACAGGAGCGTCGTGGTCGTCGTCCTCCAGGACAGGGGCGCCATCGTCGTCGGCCTCCAGGACAGGGACGTCATCCTCCTCTATTGGTAAGTTCAAATCAAATAATCCTACGAGAAAGAAAGAAATGGAATTTGAGTACAACGACAAGAAAGAAATGACACAAGAAAGATGTTATGACACTTACCGTTGCCATTTTCCACCGGGAGCTCGTTGAGGTCGAAGCTAGCCATTTTTGAGCTTGGTTGTGCTTGTTCATGAGCCAAGAGAGAGTTGCACGGGCTGGGGGTTTAAATAAAAAAACTGGAAGCCAAAGCGTTCACCACCGTGCGCGCGCTGAAAAATTTGCCTGTCATGCAGCGCGCGTGCTGAAAAATTCATGCCGCGGGCTAGCGAAAATGCAGCCGTGCCGCGAGCCAAAATGTTGCCGTGCTGCGCGCGAGCCAAAAAAACAACTGCGAGCCCAAAAAACGAGCGCCAGCCAGCGTCCCCAAGCGCGCCATGCAGCGAACGGCCCAGCAAACAGTAGCATGCAAAATTACGTCAAAAAAAGAGGCCACAGGAATTCGAACCTGAGACCTCAAAGCACGAGGCTCAATGCGCTAACCGCACTTGCACTACCCTGGGTTGTTGTCTAGAAATAACCGCAACCACATTTAATAAGGGTAAACAGGGAAAAATACACCCTATTTAATGACTCCTTGGTATGTACAATCTTGTCCTAAACATCGTCTAATATGAGTATGGAGGGAGTATACTGGATGAGTTCACGCCGGCGTACATCGCCGCGGTGCGGGCAGGCTAATACCTGGGCCGCTGGCGCTAGGCTAGTTCTGCACTTCTGCCGCCTGTTGTGTCGAGGTGGAGCGCTTGGAGGCTAATACGGCAGGGCGGGCAGGATGTGTCACGAACCTTGCCAAGACCTGCAGGAAAAGAGAAGGTGTCTTCAGTGGAGGAAGACGTACTGAAAGATGAAGTGAACAAAGACTGCAACATCCTCATAAGAAGTCGTCGGCCCAAGATGCAATCGAGCCCGGAAGCCCAACGCCGGGTAGTGGCCCAGATTGGCAAACATGAAGAGGAAGCCCACACACGCTAGCTGATATTGGTATCTGCTGGTCCTTATTCTAAACTAGCAAAAGTGCCCGTGCGTTGCTACGGTTTTTTTATCCGCTCCTAAGTAATCGTCTACTCGGTCATGGTTCGCTTGCTTTCCTTGCTAGTCTTCTCCCCAGTCCCATCAATGGTTAGACAATTAGTGTTATTGATAAATGGTCGTATATACTACTCTTAGTAATTGTCTCAACTCTATTAATTTAGTCATGGATGTTGTGGCATCGCACACCTCCTCCATAGCAAGCCCCTTCGAAACATTGACGACCTAGACAACCCTGTACTTGGCATTGGGAATGCACATTGGGACCGTGCTCATAGTCTCAGTCTACTACTACATCAGAGTCTAACATGAGCATTTTATTAAACAAGTGGTGATTACAAAATAATTGTCTCAAGGTGAGGGAACTAATCATGGTGCCATGAATCCGCAGATCAAAAGAATGGAAAAGAATGTGCCTGTTGACGTAAAATCTGCAGTACACGCCAAGCACACAGCAAGCCGAATCAGATGGCTTCACACGTGGCTCGAGCTTTCGAATCCGGAAACGTGCCAGTCAATTTTCCCTGAAACTGACAAAGGAAGAAAAAATGTTTAGATATAAAACCTGAAACATGCCGGAATGATACCAGACAGTTCTATCTCTACGGCTTGCAAGGCCAATCTTGATCGGCATATACCAGATAAAGCACCGGCACCGGTCCTCGTCGCCGGATTCTCACCGGAGAAGCCCCTCCCCGTGAGGCCGCCGCCGCCGGACTTGGGCCACGGAGACTGGCCGCCCTTTCCACGCCGTTGCTGCGGTCTGCTCCCCGTCGCCGCTTCTTCGCCGCCTCCACGTACTCCTTGAGCACCACGCGCTGGTTGGTCGCCATCGTCGCCATTGCGGGGGGGCCTGCTCGTGCCGCTCCGCCGGCCGCCAAGCGGCGCCGCTGACGTCGCCCGTAGCCGCGCGCCCCCGCTGACGCCAGCCGCCGCCTCGCCGCGCGCCCCCGCTGCCCCGGCCGCCAAGCACCGCTGCTGACGCTGCGCAGGCCGCTGCCGTTGGGAAGGGAAGGGAGGAAGGGAGGGGAGGGTCGCGTGCGGGAAGAGGGAGGGGAGGGGCGTGTGCGGGAAGGAGGGGCAGCTGAGGGAGGGTAGAAACGTCTTTTCCTATGGAGTTAAAGCTGTTTTAGTCCCTTTTAGTCTAGGGATCCAAACAGCAATTTTAGTCCCTAAGGGACTAGTTTTAGTCCCTTGATTTTAGTCCCTGGTATCCAAACAGGCCCTAATAAAACTCGTTCGGTGACTTTGGTCTAGGGACTTGAAAATAGATATCTGATTCTTCTTTATCTATCATGAAATCTCATATATCCATACATTTTGGCTAGGTTATCCACTTTATTTGGTACTAAAGCACACTTATTCATATCTATTATTATATCTTATTACAATAGAAGCAAAAGGAGCCACCAGATTCATCGAGATGGCCAAGAAAATCCCACGTTAATCTATCCTTTGTACCAATAGCATATGTCCATCCTTCCTTTACCTCTTGGTGGCAAGAATTTCATGATCATATCTTCAATGTGTCAGTTCATCTTCTCTGCCTCGAATTGATGCCTGGCTATCAACCAACTTCAGAGGTAACAATGCTCACTTCTCATTTGTTCCTGATAACATCTCTTCCTTTGATTATAATCTTGTCATTTTGTAGGATACAGCACCTGCCCCTCTTGCCAGAACAATCTCCTACAAGATTGCGGGTCCAATATCTGGACTCCCGACCGCAAAATGCCTCTGACGAATGTTCTTGAAGAAAATTTCTCTCTCCGAACGATATTTTTACTAATTCCGGCCCACATGTCATTCTCTTCCTGGTGCCAATTTTTG
>OAMR01000009.1:4023038-4036140 GCA_900205405.1 Echinochloa crus-galli | reverse complement strand
TTTTTCAGGCTAATCCAATGGAACCCCGTCGCTGCTCCGGCCGCGGCTCCTGTTGCGGTTCCAGCCGTAGCTCCTGCGGCTCTTGCAGCGGCGTCCGATTCCTCCAGTTCATCCAACCAAACTCTTGAATCGGATGATCTTTGCTATTCATGTATGATTGTTCGATCCTTATTACAATCACCACGGGTTTATATTTATACCCTGGTTTTGACACTATTCCTAGTTGACTACGATTACAAAACGTTTATTTTCAAAGAAATACGTCGAAGCGCCGTATTCATCTCATATTCTTCATCAAATCGGCTTCTTCCTTATATTGAATCCACGTCATCACGCGTTCCCGAATGCTTTCCATAGAATAGCTCCCTTGCCGATTTGATGATGGACTCCCGACCGCAGAGCATCTTTTACCGAATGCTTCGAAGGAGACCTTCCTGCCGAACAGGATCTTTCTATCAAATATGGCCCACTTGTCAGCCTCTTTCAGGTGTCAATTTTTGGTGTTAACACTTGGCTATTGCCACGCTACACATGTGCAATGCCACTATTTTGGTTGCCATAGGGTGGTCATATCGCAACTTTTATACAAAATGGTAGCAATATTGTCCTTAAGATCAGATTGTCCAGGCAGTAAAACTCTTGGCAGGTCTGTCTTGAGAAACGGTGCACCACTCCTGTTCTTGGCAAAAGACAGCAAACACTTCTTGATGAACTGTTCTGCAGCAGTTTTCACCATTTGTTGATGCTCCTCAGGCAATTCTTCAAGAGTAACGTCCATAATATCCTTTAAATCAGGCATCTTCAAAGCTTGTGGTCCCACCGGGCGTGCCAAAAAGTGTGTTGACGTACTGGGATGTATCCTGCCAATTCTTTCATGGAGAGATCGGCGATTGACAGTATCCTGCCTGTATTCATCACGTCTATCATTGCATTCAGGACAATTGTTCCATGTGGGAAGCTTTAAACCCTCATTCCAGCAGTGTCTGAAAAATGCACACCCCCAATGTGCGCGCTCTTGTTCCCGAATGTACTCTTCTTGCTCTTCCCTATACATTTCTTCTTCGTGTCTTCTTTTCTCCTCTTCATATTTTCGCCTCTGATAGCGCTCTTTTTCTTGCTGACGCTGCCATTTATTGAGGAGAATACGTGTAGTAACTCTAGGTCTAAAGGATTCGCCCACTTCAAATCGGCTATTCGGGAACCGAAGATTTTTCCAGCGAATTTGTTCCATATCATCAATATATATTTCCACAATCTTGCCGATCAACTCATGAAAAATATAATTCATAGCCCTTTGATAAGTTGCACCGGCATTTTTTAATCCAAATGTCATGACAACCCACTCAAACAACCCTATATGTCCAGGACATCTGAAAGCTGTCTTTACTATATCCTCTAATGCCATAAAAATTTGATTGTACCCTGCATTACCATCCATGAAACTGAGCACTTTATATCCAGCAGCAGCATCAACTAATGAGTCAGCAATTGGCATTGGATATCCATCCATGGGTGTAGCCCTGTTCAAATCTCTAAAATCTATGCAAACCCTCATTTTTCCATTTTTCTTATAGACAGGAACAATATTAGAGATCCAATCCGCATATTTGCATGGCCGAATGAAATTTGCGTCTAGTAACCTTTCAATCTCTTTTTTCACATCGGCCAACACTTCTTCCTTGTAGATTTTTCGGGGTGGCTGTTTGTAAGGTTTATAACCAGGCTTGATCGGCAACCGATGCTCAACAATAGAACGGTCCAAACCAGGCATCTCCGAATAATCCCAAGCAAAGCAGTCTTTGTATTCTCTTAATAATTTAATCAACTCTTCTCTGAAAACTGAATCTAAGTTTGCACTGATGAATGTCGGCCTTGGTTTGTCACCATCTCCAATGTCCACTTCTTCTAGCTTATCAGCCGACACAAATCCACGTCCTAACTTCCCGTCAGTTCCATCAATTGGATTCTCCATTAAAAATTACTATGAGAGCCGACTGCTTTGATCGGCTGTTGATCACTGCTGGCTGGTGCAACAGGACCTTCTCCCCAGTCTTTGCCTGAGAAACAATCTATGCCTTGATACTCCCAAAAAGCTGGTTCCATATTTGCCACACTTATTGAATCATCTGCTTGGACAATTTCCACCTCATCATCTATCCACTGAATGAGCTGTTGATGCATGGTGGATGGGATACAGCAATTTGCATGGATCCAATCTCTTCCAAGCAGCAAACTATATGCCCCTTTGCCCTCAATGACGAAGAAAGTTGTGAGCAGAACCTTGGACCCAATCATTAGATCTACATGAACACAGCCTTTGGTGTCTGAAGGATTCCCAGCAAAATCATTCAGAATTATGCTCGTTGGTGTTAAATCTCCAGGGCCCATGCCAAGCTTCCTGAATGTAGTATATGGCATCACATTCACAGCAGCTCCACCATCGACAAACATCTTGGTTAAAGGCTTCCCATTGACAAATCCTTTCAAATATAGTGGCTTCATGTGTCGATTCTGGATTGGCTTTTCAAAGACAGCTTGCTTATTGAGCATCAATTGTGCCATTAGCTGTTCGACTTCATCTATCTCTGACAACGCTTCCTCCTGTACAACTTGATCAGCAGGAGCCATAAATTCATTCGGCAAGAAACATACCATGCATGTAGGAGCCGAATGATCATCTTCTTCAGGTCTGTCCTTTCGACGCCATACTGATTTCATCCTAGGCCTTGCTTGCTTTAATTCTTGATTCCTCAAGCGTTGTACTCTTCTCTTTTGGCTTTTCCTTAAGCCAGGTGGACACCATTGCCCTTCTTGCCAAATATACCCATGATCTTCTTCTTCTTCATGATCAACCCACCTGTGATCAGCATGCCTCTTTCTTGGTTGATCATCAAAACGCCGATCATCACTATGATGTACTCTGCCAATTCTTTCATGGACAGATCGGCGATTGACAGTATCCTGTCTATATTCATCATGTCTATCGTTGCATTCAGGGCAATTATTCCATGTAGGCAACTTTAAACCCTCGTTCCAGCAATGTCTGAAGAAAGCACAATCCCAATGTGCACGTTCCTGTTCCCGTGCAAATTTTCTTGTTCTTCTCTGTACCTTTCTTCTTCATATCTACGCCTCTGGTAGCGCTCTTTTTCTTGCTGTCGTTGCCATTTATTGAGAAGAATACGTGAAGTGACTCTAGGCTTAGAGGATTTCCCAATTTCAAATTGACAATTCGGGGCACGAGGATCTTTCTTGTGAATCTGTTCAATCGTGACTTGCCGAGTGGGGTCAACTGAGCCACTTTGTTTTGCCTTTTCTGAAGTTAAAACTTTCATCTTCCCTTTTTCTTCAGGTGCAACAGCATTCACCATGTTGATTGAAAACCCAACCATATTCTGAGGGAACGGATTGCTATCCAATTTCATCTTGTTATCAAACTTCAAGTGTCCTTCTTGTATAGCCTTTTGAATCCTCATTCTAAAGACTCTACATTCATTGATGGAATGAGAGTTTCTGTCGTGGAATCCACAATATTTTTTGTCTCTTACTCCATCCGGCCGAAGCATGGAATGCCCCTCTGGTAACTTGATTCGGCCTTCTTTCACAAGGAAATCAAACAATTTGTCTGCTTTGGTTACATCAAAATCATAAGCACCTTTAGTCTGCTTGACCCACTTTTGATTCACAGTAATCGGCTCTTTGCCCCACACTATTTCTGCTGCAGCCACTTCTTCATTATCTTCATACTCATCCCCTTGATCTGCTCTCTCGAGGAATTGGTTGTAAATGTCGGCTACATCATTTTGTTTGGCAAATCTACCATCCTTCTTGAAGCCATATGCTTGGTTACTCATTAATGCCAATTTTTGTGACAACTGACCCAGATCTTCAAACTCCATCCCGAATAACTTTTCACGAATTGCAGGCAGCATCCCAGCTACAGCCATACCAGCCAATTGATCATCAGGTATGTTCAGAGAAAAGCACATGCTTTTTGTTTCCCTAAATCTCTTGAGGAATTCTGTAGGTGTTTCATTATTTCTCTGCCTCAAGCTAGTTAAATCAACCAACTTTTTCTCAGTGCTGCCAGTATAGTAATGAGCATGGAACTTCTGCTCCAGATCCTTCCAAGTACAAATTGATTGAGCAGGCAAAGTAGCAAACCATGTAAATGCTGGACCTGTCAATGACAAAGGAAAGTATCTGATTCTAAAGGCTTCATCTGCTGAGGCTTCTCCAAGCTGCATCAAGTATCTAGCTATATGCTCCACAGTGCTAGTATCATCTTGCCCTGAGAATTTAGTGAATTCTGTAGGAACCTTGACTCTGTTAGGCAATGACACTCTTTGGTACCATTCTGGGAAAGGAGAGGAGTACATGTACCCCTGATTTTTGGGCTTCAGACCGAATTGATTTTGCAACACATCGGCCATTTTTTGTACCATGAGGTCAACATTGGCATCTTGATTTCCTGGCCTTCCAATGGACATTCTTGTATTAGCATATCCAGGATTCGGAAGAGCATCAATAGCATTATAATCCATGAATTCTGTATATCCATTCCCATACATATCCCTCTGCAACCTGTTATTCAAAGGAGATATCTTGTAAGCAGAAGCAGGTGGATTTGCTGTGGTGCCGAATGCCGCCTCACCATATGTGCGAGGTTTTGGTATTGCTTGCTGAGGATCTTGTTGAACTGGTTGACCATTCGCACCCTTGGAACCAGAATTTCCAGTTTCTTCAGCAGCTCCTTTACCATGAGGTTTTTGAACATTAAAATATGTTGGTCCACCAACTTGCCCATATGCTTGTTCAAAAGATCTCTGGCAATATTTCCTCCTGTACAATTTGATTAGCCGGAGCTATAAATTCATTCGGCAAGAAACATACCATGCATGTGGGAGCCGCAGGACCATGTTCATCAGGTTTGTCTTTTGGGCGCCATATTGATTTTATCCTAGTTCCTGCTTGCTTTAGTTCTTGATTTCTTAGGCGTTGCACTCTTCTCTTTTGACTCTTCCTCAAACCAGGTGGGCACCACTGTCCTTTTTGCCATACATAACCATGATCATCTTCCTCTTCATGATCAATCCATCTCTGGTCAGCATTCCTCTTCCTCGTTTGATTATCATTCTCATATGTCTCAAAACGCCGATTATCACTGGGATGTATCCTGCCAATTCTTTCATGGACAGATCGGCGATTGACAGGATCCTGCCTGTATTCATCACGTCTATCATTGCATTTAGGACAATTGTTCCATGTGGTAAGCTTTAAACCCTCATCCCAGCAGTGTCTGAAAAATGCACACCCCCAATGTGCGCGCTCTTGTTCCCGAACGTACTCTTCTTGCTCTTCCCTATACATTTCTTCTTCGTGTCTTCTTTTCTCCTCTTCATATTTTCGCCTCTGATAGCGCTCTTTTTCTTGCTGACGCTGCCATTTATTGAGGAGAATACGTGTAGTAACTCTTGGTTTGGAAGATTCTCCAATTTCAGACCGACTGTTCAAGGAACGAGGTTCTTTCTTGTGAATTTGCTCAATCGTGATTTGCCGAGCGGGATCAACTGAGCCATTTTGTTTTGCCTTTTGTGAAGTCAAAACTTTCATCTTTCCTTTTTCTTCAGGCTTAACAGCATTCACCATGTTGACTGAAAACCCAATCATATTTTGAGGGAATGGGTTACTGTCTAGTTTCATCTTGTTGTCAAATTTTAGATGTCCCTCCTGGATAGCGTTCTGAATCCTCACTCTAAAGACCCTGCATTTATTGATGGAATGAGAATTTCTATCATGGAATCCACAATATTTCTTATCTCTCACACCATCAGGCTAAAGCATAGAGTGCCCCTCTGGTAATTTGATTCGGCCTTCTTTCACAAGAAAATCAAACAATTTGTCTGCCTTAGTCACATCAAAATCATATGTGCCCTTGCTTTGTTTGATCCACTTCTGATTCAGTGTAACTGGCTCTTTGCCCCATATTATCTCTGCTGCAGCTATTTCTTCATTGTCTTCATACTCATCTCCTTGGTCTGCTCTTTCAAGGAATTGATTATAAATGTCAGCTACATCATTGTGTTTGGCAAATCTGCCATCTTTCTTGAAACCATATGCTTGGGTACTCATCAATGCCAATTTTTGTGACAACTGACCCAGATCTTCAAACTCCATCCCGAATAGCTTTTCACGAATTGCAGGCAGCATCCCAGCTACAGCCATACCAGACAATTGATCATCAGGTATGTTCAGAGAAAAGCACATGCTTTTTGTTTCCCTAAATCTCCTGAGGAATTATATAGGTGTTTCATTATTTCTCTGCCTCAAGCTAGTTAAATCAATCAACTTTTTCTCAGTGCTGCCAATATAGTAATGAGCATGGAACTTCTGCTCCAGATCCTTCCAAGTACAAATTGATTGAGCAGGCAAAGAAGCAAACCATGTAAATGCTGGGCCTGTCAATGACAAAGGAAAGTATCTGATTCTAAAGGCTTCATCTGCTGAGGCTTCTCCAAGCTGCATCAAGTATCTAGCTATATGCTCCATAGTGCTAGTATCATCTTGCCCTGAGACTCCATAGCTATATGCTGCATCTGTAGGAACCTTGACTCTGTTAGGCAATGACACTCTTTGGTACCATTCTGGGAAAGGAGAGGAGTACATGTACCCCTGATTTTTGGGCTTCAGACCGAATTGATTTTGCAACACATCGGCCATTTTTTGTACCATGAGGTCAACATTGGCATCTTGATTTCCTGGCCTTCCAATGGGCATTCCTGTATTAGCATATCCAGGATTCGGGAGAGCATCAATAGCATTATAATCCATGAATTCTGTATATCCATTCCCATACATATCCCTCTGCAACCTGTTATTCAAAGGAGACTATATGCCCCTTTGCCCTCAATAACAAAGAAGGTTGTAAGCAGAGTTTTAGACCCAATCATCAAATCCACATGCACGCATCCTTTAGTGTCTGAAGGATTTCCAGCAAAATCATTATGCTTGTTGGTGTCAAATCTCCAGGGCCCATGCCAAGCTTTCTGAATGTAGTGTATGGCATCACATTGACAGCAGCTCCACCATCAAAAAACATCTTAGTTAATGGCTTCCCATTGACAAATCCCCTCAAGTACAGTGGCTTCATGTGGCGATTCTTAGCTGGTTTATCGAAAATAGCTTGCTTCTCCAGAATTAATTGTGCCATTAACCCCAATTGCTCGGCTTCATCTATCTCTGGCAATACTTCCTCCTGTACAATTTGATTAGCCGGAGATATAAATTCATTCGGCAAGAAACATACCATGCATGTGGGAGCCGCAGGACCATGTTCATCAGGTTTGTCTTTTGGGCGCCATATTGATTTTATCCTAGTTCCTGCTTGCTTTAGTTCTTGATTTCTTAGGCGTTGCACTCTTCTCTTTTGACTCTTCCTCAAACCAGGTGGGCACCACTGTCCTTTTTGCCATACATAACCATGATCATCTTCCTCTTCACGGTCAATCCATCTGTGGTCAGCATACCTCTTCCTCGTTTGATTATAATTCTCATATGTCTCAAAACGCCGATTATCACTGGGATGTATCCTGCCAATTCTTTCATGGACAGATCGGCGATTGACAGTATCCTGCCTGTATTCATCACGTCTATCATTGCATTCAGGACAATTGTTCCATGTGGGAAGCTTTAAACCCTCATTCCAGCAGTGTCTGAAAAATGCACACCCCCAATGTACAACCCTATATGTCCAGGACATCTGAAAGCTGTCTTTACTATATCCTCTAATGCCATAAAAATTTGATTGTATCCTGCATTGCCATCCATAAAACTGAGTACTTTATATCCAGCAACAGCATCAACTAATGAGTCAGCAATTGGCATTGGATATCCATCCATGGGTGTAGCCCTGTTCAAATCTCTAAAATCTATGCAAACCCTCATTTTTCCATTTTTCTTATAGACAGGAACAATATTAGAGATCCAATCCGCATATTTGCATGGCCGAATGAAATTTGCATCTAGTAACCTTTCAATCTCTTTTTTCACATCGGCCAACACTTCTTCCTTGTAGATTTTTCGGGGTGGCTGTTTGTAAGGTTTATAACCAGGCTTGATCGGCAACCGATGCTCAACAATAGAACGGTCCAAACCAGGCATCTCCGAATAATCCCAAGCAAAGCAGTCTTTGTATTCTCTTAATAATTTAATCAACTCTTCTCTGAAAACTGAATCTAAGTTTGCACTGATGAATGTCGGCCTTGGTTTGTCACCATCTCCAATGTCCACTTCTTCTAGCTTATCAGCCGACACAAATCCACGTCCTAACTTCCCGTCAGTCCCATCAATTGGATTCTCCATTAAAAATTACTATGAGAGCCGACTGCTTTGATCGGCTGTTGATCACTGCTGGCTGGTGCAACAGGACCTTCTCCCCAGTCTTTGCCTGAGAAACAATCTATGCCTTGATACTCCCAAAAAGCTGGTTCCATATTTGCCACACTTATTGAATCATCTGCTTGGACAATTTCCACCTCATCATCTATCCACTGAATGAGCTGTTGATGCATGGTGGATGGGATACAGCAATTTGCATGGATCCAATCTCTTCCAAGCAGCAAACTATATGCCCCTTTGCCCTCAATGACGAAGAAAGTTGTGAGCAGAACCTTGGACCCAATCATTAGATCTACATGAACACAGCCTTTGGTGTCTGAAGGATTCCCAGCAAAATCATTCAGAATTATGCTCGTTGGTGTTAAATCTCCAGGGCCCATGCCAAGCTTCCTGAATGTAGTATATGGCATCACATTCACAGCAGCTCCACCATCGACAAACATCTTGGTTAAAGGCTTCCCATTGACAAATCCTTTCAAATATAGTGGCTTCATGTGTCGATTCTGGATTGGCTTTCAAAGACAGCTTGCTTATTGAGCATCAATTGTGCCATTAGCTGTTCGACTTCATCTATCTCTGACAACGCTTCCTCCTGTACAACTTGATCAGCAGGAGCCATAAATTCATTCGGCAAGAAACATACCATGCATGTAGGAGCCGAATGACCATCTTCTTCAGGCTTGTCCTTTCGACGCCATATTGATAGGTATGCAACTACTCTTTCCTTCCCTTCAAATTCTTGAATAAGGGCCGATCCAATAGTTTGGGCATCGGCCGCCACGTACAACTTGAAAGGCTTGTTCAACTGTGGAGGTACCAATACTGGTGGCTCCTTAATGTATTCCTTGATCTCATCAAAAGCCTTTTGTTGTTCGTCACCCCATACAAACTTTTGATCCTTCTTTATTTTCAATAGTGAGGAAAAGGGCAAAGGCACGCATCTAACCACTCTGAAAGGACCTTCCCAATTTGGGGACCATTTACCGAATGTACTGTATTTAGTCCCAATCGGCAATAATGCTTTCCAAACTAAATCTCCTTCTGCAAATTGCTTAACTTTCACTCTCTTATTGTAATATTTAGCAATCCGCACCTTATTTTTCTCAATATTTTCCAAGGCCTTGAGACGAATCATATGTAGATCTTCTAATTCATCCATCATTAAATCATTATAATCTTTAGAACTTAAATCCTGCTGCAATTTTATCCTTCTTGAATCTGATTGCACTTCCCATGGCAAAACAGCATGATGTCCATATACCAATTCATAAGGAGACGTTTTTGTAGACCCATGAGGGGCCATTCGGTAAGCCCACAATGCTTCATTGAGTACCGAATGCCACCTCCTTGGCTTCTGATCAATTTTCTTTTGTATAATTTTAATCATAATCTTGTTAGAAGCCTCTGCCTGACCATTAGCTTGAGCATAATAAGGAGAAGAATTTAATAACTTAATTCCCATACTTTCAGCAAAGTCTCTGAATTCAGAGGATGTGAATTGAGTCCCTTGATCTGTGGTAATTGTCTGAGGAATTCCAAATCTGTAAATGATGTGCTCTTTGACAAATTCAATCATATTTTCTGATGCCACCTTTCTCAATGGAATCGCCTCAACCCACTTAGTGAAATAATCTGTTGCTAAAAGTACAAACTTATGCCCCTTGCTCGATGGAGGATTTATTTGGCCAATCAAATCTATTCCCCATCCTCTGAATGGCCATGGCTTGATAATAGGGTTCAGAGCCGATGCTGGAACTCTCTGAATGTTTCCAAATTTCTGACAGTCTTGACATCCCTTGTAATATTCAAAGCAATCTTCCAACATTGTCGGCCAATAATAACCAGTTCTTCTAATAACCCACTTCATTCGGTAAGCCGACTGGTGTGCTCCACACAATCCATCATGTACTTCGCTTACCAGTTTCTTCGCTTCTTCTTGATTTAAACAATGCAGCAATACCCCATCCAAAGATTTATAATATAAACTTCCATCAAGAAGAACAAATTTTATAGCTTTATACCTGAGCTTTCTAGAGACCTTTTGAGATGGATCTTTTAAATAATCAGCAATCTCTTTCCTCCAATCATCTTCTGTCAGATTATTCTCACAGGCATAAACATCATTAGCACTAACTTCCTTGGGCCCGTAGGAATTTCCGACCCCTCTGAATTCATTGCAGCCGAATCTCAAAGAATCCCCTTCAAGACTTCTCTAGCAAAGCCTCACGAATGGCAAGATGCTTTCAAGAACTGGCCTCTGCCCCCAATTGCTGGCTGGAGAAATTGGTATAAGAGAATTTTTGATGACAAAAGCCCTCAAACCAAGAACTGGGACAATCTCTGCATCTCACACTGTTTAGAGCTATCTTTAGCCGAGACACCCAAGAATGAGAGCCTTCTCATCGCAGCCTGCCACTTTTGGTCCAATGGTGCAAATGCTTTTCTCTTTGGTCATGGACCAATGTCTCCCCCCTTGGCCGATGTCTACATGATGACCGGCCTGAATATCACAGAGTCTGTGCGCCCATACAAGTACAAGGGCTCCTCCAAGCAAACAGGAGTAAAGACAGGAGTTGGATATAAGAAATATATCCAGAATTATATGTCTGATGGTCCCCTGTCTGATGTTGAATACAGGGCCTTCCTGAATATGTGGTTGTGCAGATTCATTTTTTGCGGTAAAGCCAATGAGCCAACTCTGAATCATATTGTGATGGCTGAAGATTTGGCTGCTGGCACACTCATCCCTCTTGGGAAGTACCTACTGGGAAGTGTCTATCATATGCTTCACCAAACCATTCGCCTGATGCATACCAGCAAGAAAATTCCTTGTGTTAATGGTCCTTGGTGGTTCATCCAGATGTGGTTGCAGTTGTATATGCACCAGATTGTTGCTATTGACATCAACAGTCGGCACTTTCCTTCAATCAACTACAAGGAAGGGGAAACCCAAAGCACCAAAGGCTGTCAGACTTATGGAGAAGCTGCTTCTACTGTATCTGTAGACAAAAGCATTGGTGAACTTTTCGAGCTTTTCTCCAAAGGCTTTGCTGATCCTCTCTGGTTTCCTTATCTTGATAACGACAACCTCACCCTTCCTTGTGAGTTTAGCTTTGAAACTGGATGTGTAGATGCACAAGCCACAGCCATCTTCAATTCTTTCATTCGGCCCTGTATTCTGCCAGCCGAATTTTGTGGAGGAAGGCTGGTTCAGAGTACCTTTGAGTACTATCAGCCGAATATGATGGCTAGGCAATTAGGCTGTGGCCAAGTGCCACCAAGATTATTTCTCCATGAATTCCTCAAGCCTAGGGAGATTGTCACAGACTCCACTGAGACAAGAAGGATTTTTGACTACAGATGCTGCACATCCATCTATAGACCTGAACCTTTTGTGCCAATAACATCTGCTCATCCTTCTTTCACTGTCTGGTGGCAAGAATTCCATGATCACATCTTCAACATGCCAATTCATCCCTTCTGCCTTGAGTTGATGCCTGACTACCAGCCAAATTCAGAGGTAATGTTGTTCAATCATTATCTGGCTTTAATAACAATTCTGCTTTTATTATAACTCTGTTATTTTGTAGGACATAGCACCTGCCCCTTTTGCCAGGACAATCCAGTATAATATTGCTGGTCCAATATCTCCTTTGGGGTATCAATCTCCTACCTTGGCCCAGCTGATGTCTAGACAAGCCACTCTCGACCCAATCATTACCAAGCCATCTTCTGCCAAGAGAAAAACTTCTTCTCTGCCTGCTTCTTCAGCTCCCAAGAAGAAAAGAACAACTAACAGAAGAATCATTCAGGTTATAACCCTTTTCTTTTAAACTCAATGCTTGTTTGCACCATGTTCATCTTTAACTTTATTATTTCAGGCTCGATCACAGCAATCAGCAACTGCTACAGATTCTGCCGACGCTCTACTGATTGGTATGAAAATGCTTCATCATTATATTTACCTTTTCATTGGTATTTATTTTCCTTTCAACTGCAGCAACGACTTCAATGGACCAAATATTGGAGAATCCTTCCCCTCATCATGATTCAGTTCCAGCTTCACCACTCCCTCAACTAGAAGCTGCCCCTTCACCAAGGAACTCTCCAATCTCTCTTCAGTATGATATGCAGGGCCCTTCTACTGAGCTTGAGAGGTCTCCTTCTCCCATTCAGGAAGTCAGGACAGAGGTAAATAAAGTCATTCCTCTCTTATTCATTTATCATCATTCAATTCATCAATAGTCTTCTCTTTCAGGAGGGGCCTGCTTCATCACTCAGCTACTCCTTTGCTGTGGATGAATTCAATGTTGAACAAGGAGAAGAAACATCGTCCAGTCAAGCTCCATCAGAGAGAATTCAGGCAAAATTGAAGGACCTTAGCTGAACGATGTTTATCTTTTCACCAAATCCGGCCCACATGTCAGCCTCTTCCTGGTGTCAATTTTTGGTGTTAACACATGCCCCTTCAATTTCGAGATAAAAGATACTTTTATCTTGGAATTGACTAGAAATCCGCAACATTCCTGGATCGAATCTACCCAATATCCATTCTTTCAGCTCGAGTCGTCGGAGCTTCTGCTTGGATCCAAACCCTAGTTCATCCACTTCTTCAAGCTTCAATCCTCAAATGGCGGACCAAGATCAAGTTCTCCGGGTAATTTTTACTCCTCTTCAAGCACATTCGGCATCATTTTTTTTGAAT
>OAMR01000009.1:3972964-4019752 GCA_900205405.1 Echinochloa crus-galli | reverse complement strand
CCTTTGAAAACGTTCCTTTTCTTGCTGACGCTGCCACTTCTTGATGGCCATGGTGCTGCCATTGCCGATTCCATTCATCCCCAGTCTGTCTTGAACAGGCTTTTCCAGTAGTTTGTACTAGGGATTTATGGAATTTCGGCAATAAAACTTATCTTTTGTGATCTTGCATGAACATCTGATGTAGTATATTTTTGTGCTAAGGGCAATACATTCAGTACTGGCCATTTTTTCTTTTTCTCCAATGTCTCTGTTAATTTCCCTCTAAAGACGATTTCTTCCCGAATATCGGCTGTTCGGCAATTTAATATATCAATCACCGATCGATTTCAATACTGGGATAATACCTCTTCAAATATCTTCCATTTATAGCAGAAGCAAATTCTTCTCCCAATAATGTCTTCAAAATATATGCATTTCCAGGCACGCATCTAACCACTCTGAAAGGACCTTCCCAATTTGGTGACCACTTACCGAATGTACTGTATTTAGTACCAATCGGCAATAATGCCTTCCAAACTAAATCTCCTTCTGCAAATTGCTTAACTTTCACTCTCTTATTGTAATATTTAGCAATCCGCACCTTATTTTTCTCAATATTTTCCAAGGCCTTGAGACGAATCATATGTAGATCTTCTAATTCATCCATCATTAAATCATTATAATCTTTAGAACTTAAATCCTTCTGCAATTTTATCCTTCTTGAATCTGATTGCACTTCCCATGGCAAAACAGCATGATGTCCATATACCAATTCATAAGGAGACGTTTTTGTAGACCCATGAGGGGCCATTCGGTAAGCCCACAATGCTTCATTGAGTACCGAATGCCACCTTCTTGGCTTTTGATCAATTTTCTTCTGTATGATTTTAATCATGATCTTGTTGGAAGCTTCTGCCTGACCATTAGCTTGAGCATAATAAGGAGAAGAATTTAATAACTTAATTCCCATACTTTCAGCAAAGTCTCTGAATTCTGAAGATGTAAATTGAGTCCCTTGATCTGTGGTAATTGTCTGAGGAATTCCAAATCTGTAAATGATGTGCTCTTTGACAAATTCAATCATATTTTCTGAGGCCACCTTTCTCAATGGAATTGTTTCAACCCACTTAGTGAAATAATCTGTTGCTAAAAGTACAAACTTATGCCCCTTGCTCGATGGAGGATTTATTTGGCCAATCAAATCTATTCCCCATCCTCTGAATGGCCATGGTTTAATAATAGGATTCAGAGCCGATGCTGGAACTCTCTGAATGTTTCCAAATTTCTGACAGTCTTGACATCCCTTGTAATATTCAAAGCAATCTTCCAAAATTGTCGGCCAATAATACCCAGTTCTTCTAATAACCCACTTCATTCGGTAAGCCGACTGGTGTGCTCCACACAATCCATCATGAACCTCACTTATTAATTTCTTTGCTTCTTCTTGATTCAAGCAATGCAGCAATACCCCATCCAAAGATTTATAATATAAACTTCCATCAAGAAGAACAAATTTTATAGCTTTATACCTGAGCTTTCTAGAGACCTTTTGAGATGGATCTTTTAAATAATCAGCAATTTCTTTCCTCCAATCATCTTCTGTCAGATTATTCTCACAGGCATAAACATCATTAGCAAATATTACTTGATTTTTCTTGTAACCCGAAGCACTTTGGGCCAACCTGTTTGCTTCCTCATTTTCCCCTCTAGGAATATGCTGCAAAGTTACTGATTGAAAGCTCTCCAAGATTTCTTTGCACTCTTCATAGTAAGTTCTTAGGGCATCATTCTTGCACTCATATTCACCATTCAATTGTTTTATGACCAATTCTGAATCTCCAAAAATTTCAACTGCAATGGCTTTTGCTTCTTTCAAATATTGGAGCCCTTTGAGTAATGCCTCATACTCAGCCTGATTGTTAGTAACAGTAGATTGAATGGGAATAGCAAACTCAAATACTTCTCCTTTGGGTGAAATTAATAAAATACCTGCTCCACCACCTTTGTCGCATGAAGATCCATCGAAGAATAATACCCAAGGAATAATGTTAAGCAAATTTATTGATGTATCATGATGTTCAGTAATGAAGTCAGCAATAATCTGCCCCTTGACAGCTTTTGCCGATTCAAACCTTAATTCGAATTCAGATAAGGCCAAAATCCATTTGCCAATCCTTCCATTCAAAATTGGCATTGACAACATGTGCTTAATTACATCAAATTTTGAATATATAACGCATTCGGCATTTAGCAAATAGTGCCGAAATTTTGTACATGAGTAATAAACACATAAGCAAAGCTTCTCTATAGCCGAATACCTTGTCTCTGGATCTAGTAACTTTCGGCTAAGGTATGCAACTACTCTTTCCTTCCCTTCAAATTCTTGTATGAGGGCCGATCCAATAGTTTGGGCATCGGCCGCCACGTACAACTTGAAAGGCTTGTTCAATTGTGGAGGCACCAATACTGGTGGCTTCTTCATGTACTCTTTTATTTCATTAAAAGCCTTTTGTTGTTCGTCACCCCATACAAACTTTTGATCCTTTTTTATTTTCAATAGTGAGGAAAAGGGCAACACCTTCTGTGACAAGTTTGATATGAATCTTCTCACAAAATTTATCTTGCCGAGTAATGATTGCAACTCTTTAAGATTAGTTGGAGGAACAATTTCATCAATCGCTTTCATGCTCTTCTTGCCAACTCCTATTCCTCCTTCATGTATCAAAAATCCCAGAAACTCTCCAGCCGAAACTCCAAAAGCACACTTGTTCGGGTTCATTTTAAGCCCATGCTTCCTGGTGCATTCTAGAGTTTTCCTTATGTCAGCCAAATGGGTTTCATGATCCAATGACTTGATCACCACATCATCAATATATATTTCCACAATCTTGCCGATCAACTCATGAAAAATATAATTCATAGCCCTTTGATAAGTTGCACCGGCATTTTTCAATCCAAAGGTCATGACAACCCACTCAAACAACCCTATGTGTCCAGGACATCTGAAAGCTGTCTTTACTATATCTTCTAATGCCATAAAAATCTGATTGTATCCTGCATTATCATCCATGAAACTGAGCACTTTATATCCAGCAGCAGCATCAACTAATGAGTCAGCAATTGGCATTGGATATCCATCCATGGGTGTAGCCCTGTTCAAATCTCTAAAATCTATGCAAACCCTCATTTTTCCATTTTTCTTATAGACAGGAACAATATTAGAGATCCAATCCGCATATTTGCATGGCCGAATGAAATTTGCGTCTAGTAACCTTTCAATCTCTTTTTTCACATCGGCCAACACTTCTTCCTTGTAGATTTTTCGGGGTGGCTGTTTGTAAGGTTTATAACCAGGCTTGATCGGCAACCGATGCTCAACAATAGAACGGTCCAAACCAGGCATCTCCGAATAATCCCAAGCAAAGCAGTCTTTGTATTCTCTTAATAATTTAATCAACTCTTCTCTGAAAACTGAATCTAAGTTTGCACTGATGAATGTCGGCCTTGGTTTGTCACCATCTCCAATGTCCACTTCTTCTAGCTTATCAGCCGACACAAATCCACGTCCTAACTTCCCGTCAGTTCCATCAATTGGATTCTCCATTAAAAATTACTATGAGAGCCGACTGCTTTGATCGGCTGTTGATCACTGCTGGCTGGTGCAACAGGACCTTCTCCCCAGTCTTTGCCTGAGAAACAATCTATGCCTTGATACTCCCAAAAAGCTGGTTCCATATTTGCCACACTTATTGAATCATCTGCTTGGACAATTTCCACCTCATCATCTATCCACTGAATGAGCTGTTGATGCATGGTGGATGGGATACAGCAATTTGCATGGATCCAATCTCTTCCAAGCAGCAAACTATATGCCCCTTTGCCCTCAATGACGAAGAAAGTTGTGAGCAGAACCTTGGACCCAATCATTAGATCTACATGAACACAGCCTTTGGTGTCTGAAGGATTCCCAGCAAAATCATTCAGAATTATGCTCGTTGGTGTTAAATCTCCAGGGCCCATGCCAAGCTTCCTGAATGTAGTATATGGCATCACATTCACAGCAGCTCCACCATCGACAAACATCTTGGTTAAAGGCTTCCCATTGACAAATCCTTTCAAATATAGTGGCTTCATGTGTCGATTCTGGATTGGCTTTTCAAAGACAGCTTGCTTATTGAGCATCAATTGTGCCATTAGCTGTTCGACTTCATCTATCTCTGACAACGCTTCCTCCTGTACAACTTGATCAGCAGGAGCCATAAATTCATTCGGCAAGAAACATACCATGCATGTAGGAGCCGAATGATCATCTTCTTCAGGTCTGTCCTTTCGACGCCATACTGATTTCATCCTAGGCCTTGCTTGCTTTAATTCTTGATTCCTCAAGCGTTGTACTCTTCTCTTTTGGCTTTTCCTTAAGCCAGGTGGACACCATTGCCCTTCTTGCCAAATATACCCATGATCTTCTTCTTCTTCATGATCAACCCACCTGTGATCAGCATGCCTCTTTCTTGGTTGATCATCAAAACGCCGATCATCACTATGATGTACTCTGCCAATTCTTTCATGGACAGATCGGCGATTGACAGTACCCTGTCTATATTCATCATGTCTATCGTTGCATTCAGGGCAATTATTCCATGTAGGCAACTTTAAACCCTCGTTCCAGCAATGTCTGAAGAAAGCACAATCCCAATGTGCACGTTCCTGTTCCCGTGCAAATTTTCTTGTTCTTCTCTGTACCTTTCTTCTTCATATCTACGCCTCTGGTAGCGCTCTTTTTCTTGCTGTCGTTGCCATTTATTGAGAAGAATACGTGAAGTGACTCTAGGCTTAGAGGATTTCCCAATTTCAAATTGACAATTCGGGGCACGAGGATCTTTCTTGTGAATCTGTTCAATCGTGACTTGCCGAGTGGGGTCAACTGAGCCACTTTGTTTTGCCTTTTCTGAAGTTAAAACTTTCATCTTCCCTTTTTCTTCAGGTGCAACAGCATTCACCATGTTGATTGAAAACCCAACCATATTCTGAGGGAACGGATTGCTATCCAATTTCATCTTGTTATCAAACTTCAAGTGTCCTTCTTGTATAGCCTTTTGAATCCTCATTCTAAAGACTCTACATTCATTGATGGAATGAGAGTTTCTGTCGTGGAATCCACAATATTTTTTGTCTCTTACTCCATCCGGCCGAAGCATGGAATGCCCCTCTGGTAACTTGATTCGGCCTTCTTTCACAAGGAAATCAAACAATTTGTCTGCTTTGGTTACATCAAAATCATAAGCACCTTTAGTCTGCTTGACCCACTTTTGATTCACAGTAATCGGCTCTTTGCCCCACACTATTTCTGCTGCAGCCACTTCTTCATTATCTTCATACTCATCCCCTTGATCTGCTCTCTCGAGGAATTGGTTGTAAATGTCGGCTACATCATTTTGTTTGGCAAATCTACCATCCTTCTTGAAGCCATATGCTTGGTTACTCATTAATGCCAATTTTTGTGACAACTGACCCAGATCTTCAAACTCCATCCCGAATAACTTTTCACGAATTGCAGGCAGCATCCCAGCTACAGCCATACCAGCCAATTGATCATCAGGTATGTTCAGAGAAAAGCACATGCTTTTTGTTTCCCTAAATCTCTTGAGGAATTCTGTAGGTGTTTCATTATTTCTCTGCCTCAAGCTAGTTAAATCAACCAACTTTTTCTCAGTGCTGCCAGTATAGTAATGAGCATGGAACTTCTGCTCCAGATCCTTCCAAGTACAAATTGATTGAGCAGGCAAAGTAGCAAACCATGTAAATGCTGGACCTGTCAATGACAAAGGAAAGTATCTGATTCTAAAGGCTTCATCTGCTGAGGCTTCTCCAAGCTGCATCAAGTATCTAGCTATATGCTCCACAGTGCTAGTATCATCTTGCCCTGAGAATTTAGTGAATTCTGTAGGAACCTTGACTCTGTTAGGCAATGACACTCTTTGGTACCATTCTGGGAAAGGAGAGGAGTACATGTACCCCTGATTTTTGGGCTTCAGACCGAATTGATTTTGCAACACATCGGCCATTTTTTGTACCATGAGGTCAACATTGGCATCTTGATTTCCTGGCCTTCCAATGGGCATTCCTGTATTAGCATATCCAGGATTCGGAAGAGCATCAATAGCATTATAATCCATGAATTCTGTATATCCATTCCCATACATATCCCTCTGCAACCTGTTATTCAAAGGAGATATCTTGTAAGCAGAAGCAGGTGGATTTGCTGTGGTGCCGAATGCCGCCTCACCATATGTGCGAGGTTTTGGTATTGCTTGCTGAGGATCTTGTTGAACTGGTTGACCATTCGCACCCTTGGAACCAGAAGTTCCAGTTTCTTCAGCAGCTCCTTTACCATGAGGTTTTTGAACATTAAAATATGTTGGTCCACCAACTTGCCCATATGCTTGTTCAAAAGGCTTGTCCACTTGTTGACCAAAAATGCTGATCATTATGCATCTAAAGCTGTTCAAGAATGCAGCGTTATGATTGGTCATTGTATCTCCCAGAGCTTTGTATAACAGACCAGAGAACCTCTCCCTTTCTTCTTCTTCATTAAGATCAGATTGTCCAGGCAGTAAAACTCTTGGCAGGTCTGTCTTGAGAAACGGTGCACCACTCCTGTTCTTGGCAAAAGACAGCAAACACTTCTTGATGAATTGTTCTGCAGCAGTTTTCACCATCTGTTGATGCTCCTCAGGCAATTCTTCAAGAGTAACGTCCATAATATCCTTTAAATCAGGCATCTTCAAAGCTTGTGGTCCCACCGGGCGTGCCAAAAAGTGTGTTGACGCAAAATCGGCTTCTCACGCCAAGCACACAGCAAGCCGAATCAGCTGGCTTCACACTCGGCTCGAGCGTTCAGTTCCTGGAAGCGTGCCAGTCAATTTTCCCTGAAACTGACAAAGGAAGAAAAAATGTTTAGATATAAAACCTGGAACGTGCCGGATGATACCAGACAGTTCCATCTCTATGGCTTGCAAGGCCAATCTTGATCGGCATATAGCTATGAACAAGCTATCTGTCGGCAATGCAGGCGCTCACATGCATATTCGGCAGAGCGCATACTGCCGAACGCATGACGTCATCATGATGAAAGATCGGTATTTTAATTAAGAGACACGTTGTAGCATATAACCATCCAAATATACCCATGATCTTCTTCTTCTTCATGATCAACCCACCTGTGATCAGCATGCCTCTTTCTTGGTTGATCATCAAAACGCCGATCATCACTATATTGTACTCTGCAAATTCTTTCATGAACAGATCGGCGATTGACAATACCCTGTCTATATTCATCATATCTATCGTTGCATTCAGGGCAATTATTCCATGTAGGCAACTTTAAACCCTCGTTCCAGCAATGTCTGAAGAAAGCACAATACCAATGTGCACGTTCCTGTTCCCGTGCAAATTCTTCTTGTTCTTCTCTGTACCTTTCTTCTTCATATCTACGCCTCTGGTAGCGCTCTTTTTCTTGCTGTCGTTGCCATTTATTGAGAAGAATACGTGAAGTGACTCTAGGCTTAGAGGATTTCCCAATTTCAAATTGACAATTCGGGGCACGAGGATCTTTCTTGTGAATCTGTTCAATCGTGACTTGCCGAGTGGGGTCAACTGAGCCACTTTGTTTTGCCTTTTCTGAAGTTAAAACTTTCATCTTCCCTTTTTCTTCAGGTGCAACAGAATTCACCATGTTGATTGAAAACCCAACCATATTCTGAGGGAACGGATTGCTATCCAATTTCATCTTGTTATCAAACTTCAAGTGTCCTTCTTGTATAGCCTTTTGAATCCTCATTCTAAAGACTCTACATTCATTGATGGAATGAGAGTTTCTGTCGTGGAATCCACAATATTTTTTGTCTCTTACTCCATCCGGCCGAAGCATGGAATGCCCCTCTGGTAACTTGATTCGGCCTTCTTTCACAAGGAAATCAAACAATTTGTCTGCTTTGGTTACATCAAAATCATAAGCACCTTTAGTCTGCTTGACCCACTTTTGATTCACAGTAATCGGCTCTTTGCCCCACACTATTTCTGCTGCAGCCACTTCTTCATTATCTTCATACTCATCCCCTTGATCTGCTCTCTCGAGGAATTGGTTGTAAATGTCGGCCACATCATTTTGTTTGGCAAATCTACCATCCTTCTTGAAACCATATGCTTGGTTACTCATTAATGCCAGTTTTTGTGACAACTGACCCAGATCTTCAAACTCCATCCCGAATAACTTTTCACGAATTGCAGGCAGCATCCCAGCTACAGCCATACCAGCCAATTGATCATCAGGTATGTTCAGAGAAAAGCACATGCTTACGGTTTCCCTAAATCTCCTGAGGAATTCTGTAGGTGTTTCATTATTTCTCTGCCTCAAGCTAGTTAAATCAACCAACTTTTTCTCAGTGCTGCCAGTATAGTAATGAGCATGGAACTTCTGCTCCAGATCCTTCCAAGTACAAATTGATTGAGCAGGCAAAGTAGCAAACCATGTAAATGCTGGACCTGTCAAGGACAAAGGAAAGTATCTGATTCTAAAGGCTTCATCTGCGGAGGCTTCTCCAAGCTGCATCAAGTATCTAGCTATATGCTCCACAGTGCTAGTATCATCTTGCCCTGAGAATTTAGTGAATTCTGTAGGAACCTTGACTCTGTTAGGCAATGACACTCTTTGGTACCATTCTGGGAAAGGAGAGGAGTACATGTACCCCTGATTTTTGGGCTTCAGACCGAATTGATTTTGCAACACATCGGCCATTTTTTGTACCATGAGGTCAACATTGGCATCTTGATTTCCTGGCCTTCCAATGGACATTCCTGTATTAGCATATCCAGGATTCGGAAGAGCATCAATAGCATTATAATCCATGAATTCTGTATATCCATTCCCATACATATCCCTCTGCAACCTGTTATTCAAAGGAGATATCTTGTAAGCAGAAGCAGGTGGATTTGCTGTGGTGCCGAATGCCGCCTCACCATATGTGCGAGGTTTTGGTATTGCTTGCTGAGGATCTTGTTGAACTGGTTGACCATTCGCACCCTTGGAACCAGAAGTTCCAGTTTCTTCAGCAGCTCCTTTACCATGAGGTTTTTGAACATTAAAATATGTTGGTCCACCAACTTGCCCATATGCTTGTTCAAAAGGCTTGTCCACTTGTTGACCAAAAATGCTGATCATTATGCATCTAAAGCTGTTCAAGAATGCAGCGTTATGATTGGTCATTGTATCTCCCAGAGCTTTGTATAACAGACCAGAGAACCTCTCCCTTTCTTCTTCTTCATTAAGATCAGATTGTCCAGGCAGTAAAACTCTTGGCAGGTCTGTCTTGAGAAACGGTGCACCACTCCTGTTCTTGGCAAAAGACAGCAAACACTTCTTGATGAATTGTTCTGCAGCAGTTTTCACCATCTGTTGATGCTCCTCAGGCAATTCTTCAAGAGTAACGTCCATAATATCCTTTAAATCAGGCATCTTCAAAGCTTGTGGTCCCACCGGGCGTGCCAAAAAGTGTGTTGACGCAAAATCGGCTTCTCACGCCAAGCACACAGCAAGCCGAATCAGCTGGCTTCACACGTGCCCGATCGTCTGAATCCTGTAAGCGTGCCAGTCAATTTTCCCTGAAACTGACAAAGGAAGAAAAAATGTTTAGATATAAAACCTGGAACATGCCGGATGATACCAGACAGTTCCATCTCTACGGCTTGCAAGGCCAATCTTGATCGGCATATAGCTATGAACAAGCTATCTGTCGGCAATGCAGGCGCTCACATGCATATTCGGCAGAGCGCATACTGCCGAACGCATGACGTCATCATGATGAAAGATCGGTATTTTAATTAAGCGACACGTTGTAGCATGTAACCATAACCGATTATCATAACGCGACGAAATAAATAAAAGGGTGAAAGCACGATCGTAAATCTCTAATAAACAAGAATGCATAGGTCTAAAAGCACTAGTCTACCGCATGTCTAGGTACCTTCGAACCCGTCAGGCGTAAAATCAAACAAGTTAATCCACCGCATGATACAACTTGTTTAAAATCACACCACCAACCAAGAATAGATCAATCCACCGCATGATATACTCTAAACGTGGAAGGCTAGAAGCATTCATTATTTAAAACAAAGTTACGAACACGTTTTCACTCATTGAGGGACTGCCGAATACGGCTAGATAGCCGATTCGGGTTCCATGAAGAAGGAACAAGCTTCGTCGATGTTGATAGACCTATCAGATCGATTTCGAGCTCTAATCCACCGGATGATTAGTTCTAAAACGACCCAAAAACCTGCATCTACCGCATGATACCCGGCTCTGTCAAGATCCATACAAAACCAACGAGTTTGAACCCGCGACACGTGGCAATCTAGATTGATTCGAATTCGGCTATGTAAGGAAACGTGATCATGTCTTGCAATGAATCAAAACCGAACCTAACCAATTTAGATTGGGCAAAAAAGAGTGTTATATGAATTAAACATAAAGTAAAACCCAAATAACACAAGGTAACTTAATGAATCTATTAGATCTTTGCCAAAATCTAATAGAGCCGATAACTTGCTTCAAGCTAAACCTTAGCCTACCGCATGACTCATGATTTAACAAAGAAGCCTTCTCATACCAAGCTTAAATCCACCGCATGATACTAAGCATGATACAAGGTTGTCGATACTTACGGAGGTCGACGGATCGATGGTTCCTCTCGAAGATTTCGACGACACGACTAAAGGACTCGAAAAGGTGGCGCAAGGCCGGTTTGTTGTATGATTGTTCGATCCCTATTACAATTGTCATGGGTTTATATTTATACCCAGACTTTGACACGATTCCTAGTCGACTACGATTACAAAACGTTTATTTCCAAAGAAATACGTCGAAGTGCCGTATTCATCTCGCATTCTTTATCAAATCGGCTTTTTCCTTGTATTCAATCCACGTCATCATGCGTCCCCGAATGCTTTCCATAGAGCAACTCCCTTGCCGAATCGGCGACGGACTCCCGACCGCAGAATGCCTTTGCCGAATCGTTCTTGAAGATAAGCTTTCTTAGCTGAACGATGTTCACTTCTCACATTCTTGATCTTTCTCTTGAACTCAACTTGTGCTCTTCTTGCAAATTTCTTGAATGTCTCATGAACTTGACTTTTGTCTTGCAAGAAAAACACCCAAGTGAAACGAGAAAAATCATGAACAATGACAAAGCCATATTTGTTACCACCAATACTAATGTAGGCCACGGGCCCAAATATATCCATGTGTAGAAGCTCAAGCGGAGTCTTGGTGGTGACGATGCTCTTGGGTGGATGTGGTGCACCAACTTGCTTTTCCGCTTGACATGCACTACAAAGACGATCTTTCTCAAAAGAGACATTTGTTAGTCCAAGGATGTGATCGCCTTTAAGAAGTTTGTCAAGATTTCTCATCCCAACATGGCCTAGCCGGCGATGCCAAAGCCAACCCAAGCTAGAATTTGCTAGCAAGCATGCATCGAGTATCCACGTCATCACGCGTTCCCGAATGCTTTCCATAGAGTAGCTCCCTTGCCGATTCGATGATGGACTCCCGACCGCAAAATGCCTCTGCCGAATGTTCTTGAAGAAAACTTCTCTCTCCGAACGATATTTTTTACCAATTCCGGCCCACATGTCATTCTCTTCCTAGTGCCAATTTTTGGTGTTAACAGTGCCAGACCAAAATAATTAAGTCACAAAAAAAATATAATCAAATGGGATATATATTTTTGGATGAAGACGGAAGCAATCTAATCTAATCAATAAATGCAGTTTGAACTTGCGTTCGTGGCCTGCGCTAACAAGGCCCTGGCCGTGTTATATTAAGAACGTCCGCTGTGGCTCCACCTCAGCGTTCCGATGGCAGCAGAAGGGTGGGTACGTGGCCTGGCCATGGCCGGGGAGGAGCAAGGCATATATGTGAGATCTGTTGTGGATCCCTATGTGCCAAGAACGTGGGTGGTAGTGCTGGACTCTTGGAATCGGACACATTGAGGACCAGGACCATTGGCAGCACTGCATGCGGCATCGACGCCGAGACGTCGCAGGGCAGTGGGCAGACAACGACGGGATCAACGGACGCCACCGCGCGCTGCGGTCTCAGATGTCATGCGCCGGAGGATTCCGGCATCGAGTAAATCATGTTTTCCATATCCGTGTGGCTTCGTGGTTGCCTCGCTCATGGCTTGCGCTCGTCCCACATTGAGCGTCATTCTTAGACAAAGAATTAAACTGAGGGAGAGCAGATTCATGAATTCGAGATCGAGACGAGGAACCAACTTGGACGACGGCGAAGACACGGGGTACACGGCCGCTGCTAATTAAGCTTCGCGGTTCTTGTATGTTCTGGCGCTTGATGGATTTTTATGTGGCATCACGGTTCTCAGTATCTGAAACGGAGTCAGGAACAGAAAGGGCTGATGACATAACGGGTTGGATATGTAATAGACCAGGTGGATCAAGGAAGTTGACCAGTGAAACCTAAAGACAGAAGGCTTATATGATTAGTTCACTTTAGAATTATGAATAGATTAGGGGGTTTTATGTAAAATTACGACGTACCAAATTCCTTGCTTTATAATTAGGTAGAGATTGATGGTACATACAAATATGTTTATCTCTATCTCTCTATCTGATAAGGCCCTGTTTGGATCAATGGCTAAACTTGATCTGACTCAACTTTAGCTGTAAGGGATTCAAACAGGCCAGCTAAAATAACAGCTAAAGGCCTCTTGGCTAATTTGAGCCCAGCAATTCCATTAGCCGGTGAAGCAGGGTAGCGAGGGTCGTTTCCGCGGTAGTTTGATTTTTGGTCGGTTACGAGACACCGACACGTGGATCCTCGTGTCCTCAAAAAATTAAAAAAAATGAAACATAATAAGATCAGGATTCATGTCCTCTTCTAACATAATCCTTGACATGCAAGCCACAGAGGTTCTATCGGATAAGATGTGATTCTAACTTCTTCTGTCTCGCGTTCTTGCTCATGCCGGGCATATTTGTTAGTCCTACTTCTAAAGCAAGTAAAAAAAATCTCATCCCGGCGCTGACTCCGCCAACCAAGATCCTGGCAACAACATGCATATAAATGTACGCCTCAAACACGCGCTAACTATGACAAAGCGGTCAGCTTTGATGCACCACGTTAGTGCCGCGTATGGTGGGTCAACAAGGTGCCGTTGGGCTTGCTGAAGGGATCATCGTTCCACAGCCCTGGTTTAGGAAATCATGCAACACCCAGCAGATGGCCACAGGGCTGTCAAGCAATAACACCATGACCTAACTAGGCTCAAAAGATTCGTCTCATCGTGTACATCAAAAACATGTACTTAGTTTTTTTATTTACCCACGTTTAGCGTTCCATGCATGAGAAGAGAGATTTGATGCGATTTGATGTGAAGGTGAATAGTAGAGTTTGAAAAGAGAATTTTTGAATTTGAAGGGAACTAAACAGGTCCTATCTGCTGTAGAGAGTGCTGTGAACAGGTACCGGAGTACCGGACCTCCTCGGCGCCGCCGAGGTAGCGGCCGCCGGCGAAGAACAGCTGCTGGTGAGGGAGCTTGGGGAGGTAGCCGGGGTCTATTTTTTTTTAAACCGGTAGCGATCGGCTTCTATTCAGTGATCGATTTTTTCTATGACACATAACTGTCGATGCCAGCAGTGTGCAATGTGCGATTTTTATCGATCATTGGGTGTGTTTAGTTCCAAAAAGTGAAAGAGAAAGTTTGGTGAAAATGGCGCATCGGTCACTGTATCGCACTGTAGCACTTTTCGTTTGTTTCTGGTAAACATTGTTCTATCATTATCTAACTAGGCTCAAAAGATTCATCTCGTCGTGTACATCAAAACTATGTACTTAGTATTCTTATTTACCCACGTTTAGTGTTCCATGCATGAAGAGAGAGATTTGACGTGATAGGTGGATAGTGAAGTTTGGAGAGAGAATTTTTGGGTTTTTGGTGGAACTAAACACAGCCATTGTTTGGTATTTCAGAACACTGGAGCTGCCCTGAGATATGATATTGAAGAAGGCCTGCTCACATCATATTTATACTATATAAATTGCTCATAGGAGGATTACATTAACTCATTGCATTCTGATTCTTAATGAGTTATTGTAAGCAATGTAAGCAATGAGCTTTCTTCTCAATGAGTTGCAGAATTGGTCTCACATCCTAGCTAGAGGACCCGATAGTGCTTTTAAAATATATGTAAGCAATGTACCTAGATATTTGTCGGGTGGAAACTGAATTAGTAGCTATATATGTATGCTCATTCAACGACGCATGGTTATGGTTTATTTTCTGGGAAGGATCGGTAGGTGGTATTGGAGCTTTCAGTTCTTTAGGGAAAAAAAAAAGAAAAAAGTTCATTTTGACCGTCCAACTCTTGGCTCAGTTTAGTTTTCGCCATCGAACTCCAAAACCGGGTATCTTTGGCTATCTAACTATCAAACCGTTCAAATATGACCATCATGGCGGTATTCATGGGTGGTTTTAAATTTTTTATTTACAATTTAGTCCTTAGATATTAAAATAATTATTACTTTTTGCCCGTACCTCCGATTTAGGTTATTCTTGCGGCACACATTTATAACAGTGAGGTTGACCATTTAATATATTATTTTTATGCTGTTGTGTAAAAACACTAATATATATATATATATGTTGTTGCGTTGCCGATGTGGGACTAAACTGTGCGCTCATAAGAGAAAAACACAGTACCCCTTCGCTCCGGCCCAAACTTCTGGTGATGGGCCCCCGCTTCGCTCCGTCGGTGAATTTGGATCATATCACAACATAGTACATATTTATTTAGTAGAAATATTCATCATACAGAAATTTTGGAGTATATTAGAGAATTGAACTGTACATCGTTGAGCACGAGGAAGAGACTTGTGGGGAATGGGATTTGTTTCTACGGGGATTATTGTTTTTGGCAACATATATGATGCTGCACATATATATAAATGAAAGCGCGTATTAGCGAACCATCAACTAGAGATGCAGTGTGGTGCATCCAGGTTTGCCTGACCGGGTCTCCGGTCAATGAGACCAGTAGTACGAATTGTGATCAAATTGCGAAATGACCAACCAATGCAGACAACTCTATACGTAAATTGCTGTATCATGCAGGCAACCAATGAAGGCTTGCTCCTAATCGTGTTCTATTGCTGCTAATGACCTACCAGTAACATGTACCCGTTGAATCGCACGACGTTCTTTTTTTTTCTCCGTTAGTTTGCCCTCTTCCGATGTACAGGTCAGCCATATTATTCAAGATATGATGCATTATTTGCCGTGCAACGACTAAAACAAGCAATCTGCAGCCATTGACCTGTGCTTATGTATACTAGTATATATGTAATTATTACGCGGATTTGATTTTCTTTTATGCGCGTTTTAACATAATTAAAGGATGCGTGGTCGTGAGTGCAATTAACCCTCTAGCCGGCAACTTAACTCGATCATCTATCTCTCTCCTTCGCTCACCCTTTAAAATGAGATGCATGGCAGACTCATTCCTTTCTCATCTACCCGGCCGGCACTCCACGTCTGGTGAGTTGTCGATCATCGCTGTGGCTGGTTATGTTCTTCGCCCGATACTCCTTCTTGTCTCCTCTGATCGTTCCTGTAGATTCGCAGGGACACGAAAGGCAGGACCTACTCGTCACACAACTCGTCGCGGAATCGTGCTAGGAACCGCAGCATCGTCTCCTCTATCTCGCGTGAGTCGTCCTCATCGCCATCCTCTGTCTCACAGTTTTGGCCCCTCCTCTCTCATATTAGTCTTGGTCTCATCCGATCTCGTCCTTGTTTAATTTTGAGCAAGATCATCGAACATCAGAGGAACTTAGCCATTCTGTGTTCTCTTCGAACAGCACACAAACAGCAATGCCGATGCTCTCCAAAATGCCCTAACTATGTGAGATTTCAACGGTGAATTAAGCTAGCAGATGAAACAGCAACGCCGAGGCTCTCCAAAGTACTCTTTCCGTTTTGCCACTTCCCGTTGATATCCTAAAGATCTCTGCAGTTCTTAAATTCTCGTGTTATAATTCTTCAAATCCTGTTCATTCAGTTCGTTATTCAAATTCTGATCCAGACATCCTGACCCCTCTCGGAGGAGTATAGGCGGGAGCGGCATCGATGGAGTGGCAGGGGAAGAACCACACAGAGACGGCTGCCGCAGGTAAACAAAACTCCTCCAGCTTCTAATTATACCTGCGGCTGTTTAGGCCAATCTTAGTAGGGTTTCATGGAGAGTTTATTTACATTAAATTTGCTGATGTGGCAAAGAAAGAAAGAAAAAAAATATATGGCATGTGAGAGGATTTTCATTCTCATTAAACTAATCTGGCTCAGTTATCTAGTTTGTAATCTGAGACTAGCTTCATGAAGACGAATAGAATTTTATGGCACCTGAGAGAAATTTAGAAGAGGTCAGTCCATCGATGGATCGCATGCATGCATATGAGATGTAGCTTTAGTTTGACTAGCAAATGTACCCGTGCATTGCTACGGGAGATACAAATCATTAGATTTAGGATAGATAGCTAACTATATATTTTGTATAAATATTGTATATAATCATGGTAGTATGAAAGAGTTTAGACCGTCCATCTAGCTCGATTTCAATGATATATGCGCAGTAGGCAGTATCGATTTCAATGATATATGCGCAGTAGGCAGTAGCTCCTCAGACGGATCCCGTCCTTGGTCCTCGTCCTAGCTTTTATGCCATTACCCAACTGATTGCACGTTTGTACGGCATCAAACTTGGTGTTCAAGGAGCACATAAAACCAGGGTCTACGCCTCCTCAGTCCTAGGCTCCCTCACATTTATCATTGAACGCTACAGCGTGGTTTCAGCAGACATGTTTTCATCTGGTCCTTACGTGACACGCCCATCTCTTGTAGTAGTCACGCACACTGCGTAAACTCGCCGCTAATAGGTGAACAAACCCACCGACCCGTCCAGCTTCGAATTAAGCAGTAGGTTGGTGCTTCAACCATTCCAATTTGCCCACACGGCATGCTTGTGCCGCCCCCTCTCAATCCTAAAAAACAGCAGAGAAGAGATCAACTTTTCTCCCACCTGTGATTCTCCACCTAACAGGCCATATCAATAGTTGTTCCATCGATCTCCTGTGTGAGCATGCCGCCACCCGCGCAGCGTGCTGGAAATATGCCCTAGAGCCAACTGGATTCGATCCACTAGTGGGCTCAGATTGATTGGGGCGTTAAAGTCATAATGGGCCACAAATGTTGTAAAGCCCATTACCGTGGGAAGGGGTACACTATCTATTAATCCCATATTGCTAATGGAAGATGGTGTGGGGAATTTTCTCCCAATAAATATAGACCAAACCCCTTCTGAAAAGACTATGATCGGCGACGCGGAGGTCGAGGTCGAAGCGGTCGTACATGTACTCGGCGATGACGTTGTCGGTGGTGAGCTCGACGCCCATGCAGTAGCCGTAGAGGAGCACGAAGATCCATGTCCGGTAGTTGGTCACCGCGTACCACATCACCTTGGAGAACTTGTCCTTGTTCACGTTGCCCTTCTTCTGCAGCGTCCTGAGGTTGCCGTCGGGCAGCATCGTGCTCGCGGACCTAGCAGTCCGGTGCGCGACGTTTCAATCCTCGTACGTGTGGATACCTCGGAGGTGCTGTGCTTGGAGCACAAGGACGAACCGCACGTGCAGGACCAGACGGACGTAAGCAACTGCACTGCACTGCCACTTCGACGCGTTCGTCTACATCGAGACGGCTTCCGCTGCAACTGCGCGTCTAGTGGTAACGATCCGTGATCTATAACTGCTGTTGTTCCTGTTTTCGGGTAAACGAGTTTTTTGTATGTGCTAGCGTAGCCTCCTCGTTTCCCTTCATAGCGAACTCCCCCTCAGCTCGTCTCCGGTAGTGCGGGTGCCTGGCGCCGAGCATCTTGACAAGGTACGCCATGTCGTAGGCCCCCTCCGAACGCTACCTACGTCAGCCGCCGCTCGTCGTCGTCCCCCCGCGGCGCCGCCGACAGGATCCCGACAAGCTTGCCCAGGAACGCCGCCGAGGTCACACCGCACTAGCGCGCGCGGTCGAAGTCGATGCCCTGCGATATCAGGAACTCGATGGGCTGGGGCGCGTGGCGGTGGCGGCTTGGGTTGAAGCCGGCGAAGTTGAACTCCCAGGCCTGCTCCGTGTGGTAGCCGGTGGCGTAGTCCGCGACGACGGGGAAGTTGCCGAGCACGTCGCACAGCGTGAGCCCGAAGGCTACACGATGGGGAGCTCTGTCGATGTTGGCCTTCACCAGGGCGTAGCACTTGTCAGGGGTGAGGTCGGCATCGCATGTCCCCGGCGGGATGGTGGTGGACGGTGCTGGGTACTCCGTGTCGACGACGACGTAGGGGTAGCGCGGGAGCAGGGGGGCGGATGATTAGGTTAGGAGAGAACGTTAGAAGGATTAAAGATCGATTTGAAAAAGTTTAGGGGGTTTTCTGTAAATTTTTACATAGACAATTACAGGGACGGTAGGTTGAATTTTATTAGTATTAGGAGATTTCCTGAAAAATTATGACGTACCGCTGAATCAATCTTTGCTTTATAATTAGGTGGTAGTGAGGTAGAGATGAGCCGGCAGCCAAACGGTACGAAATCGATCAGTGAAACAACACACGTTAACCGTAGAGCTTATTTGGTTTACAACGCAAAACAAAAAGAATAAAATTTTCCAGCCACCATGCTAATCCATGCTAATCAAATCAGATAATGGAAATCTTTGTATGCGTCGTTGGGTTCAGCAACGTCACCCTTCGTGCATGCGTACGTGGTCTTTCCTTCCGTATAATAATGGATTTTCCCTTCAACCATGCCAAAGCTCGATCTGGACAAATATAAGTTTCGCCTGATGAAATTTACTGCGTCTGACTACCCCTTCCTGATGCTGCATCAGCATCCTGTTGAAAGAATTTCACTAGACACCGACCGAACCTTCTTCTAAATCAATCTGTCAACGAATAACTGGACGGCAAGCAATTAATTAATCTTCTTGTAAACTAGTTTGGCTGGTCAACAAATCAACTAGCAAAATTTACTGTCAACGCATGTATGTGTCCACATTTTTCTAGGAGCCAAATTTTGTTATCAACAATCAACGTCAGTGGTGATATGATGGAGAGGGAAGAGGGGATAATTAGTCAGGAAGGTCTAGCGCCCAACTAATCTAGCCATGGTCGTTGCGTTGCTTGTTGCTTGTCCGTGTACATATCGTTATTGTCTGATTGGTTCGGTCGTGGTTGGTCCTCATTCATGGATTGCTCATTCCCCCAGATCAGGATGATGGTACCGAGAATGGCAGGAAGCTGGAGAAACAAAAGGAAGATAGGGTGCTACCAAGAATGACAACACAATTATGGAAAAGGACAAGGAGGTCGTGATGAGTGAGAACAGAAACAGTCAAAATCTACGGGAGAACGTGAGCAGTCACAACGAGACTATAGAGATTCGCCTCGTTCGCCTGGATGGTTTCCAGCCGGCCAGTAGTGTTTTTCTCTCAGCAGAAAACAACACCAGCCACCAGCCACCAACCAGCCAGCAGTGTTTTTCTTTCAGTAAAAACCAGCACCAGCCACCAGCCAAACGAACAGGCCGATTGACGACGAGACAAAGATAGACAAGGGGTTGTATCCTAAATTCAGAGACAACGCGAGGATTAGCAGCACAAACACTACTACAAAACATAGATATTGTAACATACTCTAGTAACATATTCATCGTCGTATTACACAGAAAATTCATTGTAACGTAGCGTTTGTATTGTGAATTTGTGTTACAGACAACAATATAGTAACACAGAAACAATGTTACACCTTAACCGTTACATAGATGATCGTGTGGTGTAACACATATGAAAGAGTGTTACAAATAAACATTTATATGTTGGTGTAATTAAATGCAAATTCTTTATTCCATAACGTTCAGTACCGTGTCTATCACGTTCTGCTATCTCGAGGTGGAATACATTAGCTATATCGAAAATGGATCTTAATTAGATGATGAGTTATGAGTATTTAATATATATATTCAGTACCCAACGTGTTAAATATTATTTAGCGCGTCGGCGGAGCCCCGCTACCCTCCGGCGAGATCCGGCGGCCGTAAAAACAAAAGCATGATTTTACTCCCTGAATCCTAGTAACCGCGTCTAACCTTTACTCCTCGCTCGCAAATGCATGCATGCACACATAAAAGCAAATTCACGCATGCATTAATTACCTTTAGATTAATTACTTAGTCAACCATGCATGCACGCATGCACAACACCAAAAAATAATTTGACGAGGAATAATATTCTCCTATACCGCACATGAATGTCTCCTATTGATTTCTCTCTCTCCTTCTTTCCTAATCGAGCATTCTAGCTGGCCATTCCGTGAGGACTGCAAACCACCCATGAATCAGATACTCATGGGAACCTCTTCCGGCAAATATCATCCACCAGTAATCTAGCCAAATACTTCCACGGCAACGGCGCCAGAAATGATTGTTGGCACTTCTTACGATCCAATATCAGAATTAAGAATCCTGGTACTGGGGTAAGGAGTGTTTCAGTGGTTTTCCTTATGGCTAGTAAAATATGTGAATATTCTGCAAGCGCACAGAATCCCCGCTGTAGCACTTCACCTGGGAGTATCCCGAGGTATAGCGTAATTTATATTTCCGCAGGGAAGCTCTGGCAAGAATACTAGTGAACAGATATTCGAGACTATCAGAGAAGGGTACTGTTGGCGGTCGTTACAACCCCAAATCCGACCACCAATACTGCGGATAAATGAGAGACTATGCTCATTCCATGTACTTAGTTATTTTAATAAAGTTCCACGAGTTTTGGTGAGTGTCATGTTTGCAGGTACGATATCACAAAACACGTGCTATAGGGGTCGAAAATGACAGAAACGGCTGAACGACATGTTCGGCCGGTTATCCCCCTTAGCCGTACGGGCCGCCGGGAGCCGTCCACGTCAGCGACAACCAAACGAACGCATCAAACGCCACGTAGGACGACCGCCAACCTCTACCCGGACCATGCCACGTCATCCTGGGCCACAGAACATGATCCACATCAGCAGAGGATGGCCAGAGTCTCCAGGGACGCAGAGGAGTTCGGGTCTCGGATTTTCAAGTCGTTGTTCTTTAGACCCGAACAAAGCGCTTAAAAGATTTGACCGAGGCCTCAACAAGGTAACAATTTCAATTCCAGCAATTTCAATAATCAGCCGTCTCTTAGAGATCTTGTGTTTGGCCAGATGAAAATAACTGAAAACATCAATAAAAGGCTTGCTGCTAATGATAAAACTCTGGAAAGCATAGACTCTAGGATGTAATCATTTTCTTCTGCTATGAAAAGTCAACTGAGCTTTAATAAAATGATAGAAACTCAAGTCGCTCAGTTAGCTGCTGCTGTTCCTGTCACTGAATCGGGGCAGATTCCGGGGCAACCCGAACCTCCCCTCGAAACAGTGAATGCTATTACTATGAGACAGGGTAAGATGTCTCGTAGTATTCTCCGTACTACCCGTGCAGGGAAGGTCTCAAATATCCAAGTGCTAACACCGAGATGGACCTACCTGCCGAGAGCTGCAAAGAAGGCGATCATCAAAACCTCTCCGGACCGGAAGGAAGATCCCGGAGTACCCGTCATTCAGTGCACGATCTGGAATCGTCGCATTGATGATGCGCTCCGAAGTAAGTAGTTATTGATCTGTGTAGGAGTGGTTCCTAGACTTGTCAGTAACCTTAGTTTCTGCCCGTCGCAACGGAGGTGGTAGCCGGGAGGTGGTGACAGCCCTTCCGGTCGTTGTAGTCCATCACGTTAGTTCCGGTGCTTTAGGACCCAAGGTTCAGGGTAGTCGGCACCCCTTCTCATCCCTTTCTGTGTGTTCACCGGTTCCCTTGTCCCGATGCTAAGACATTAGAGTTATCCCAGATCTCCTAGTGCTGGCTCTATAGCCGCTGTACCTCTAACCACTTGACTTAGGTAGATAGAGTCCCAGGAATCCTTTATCTCTTCTCGTTGTCCTCCCAACTATCTATACCTTCTCTCATCTATCCAAGCCTCCTTGAGCTGTGTGTGTCACGGTATATCCACTCCTATTCAATACCGTTTATCCCCCGTCTTGTCTAGTCGTGTACCCCTCTTTGATAGTCTCGAATATCTGTTCACTAGTAGTCTTGCCAAAGCTTCCCTGCGGAAATATAAATTACGATACCTCGGGATACTCCCAGGTGAAGTGCTACAGCGGTGATTCTGTGCGCTTGCAGAATATTTCTATATTTTACTAAGCCATAAGGAAAACCACTGAACACTCCTTGCATCCATTATCGGGATTCTCCAATTCTGATATTCGATCGTAAGAAGTGCCAACAGGTACACAACTAAACAAGACAAGGGATAATGGTATTGGATAGGAGTGGATATACCGGCACGCAGCTCAAGGGTTACTCAGATAAGGGAGAGAAGAGATAGATAGCTGGGAGGACAACGAGAAGAGATAGAGGACTCCTGGATACTTTATCCACCTATGTCACTCTAGCTTAGAGATACAATGGCTACAGAGCCAGTACTAGGAGATCTGGGTTAACTCTATTGTCTTAACTTCGGGACAAGGGAACCGGTGACACACGGAAAGGGATGAGAAGGGGTGCCACTATTTCCCAACTGGGGAATCCTATGGACCGGAACTAACGTGATTGGCTACGAAGACCGAAAGGGTTGTCACCACCTCACGGCTACCACCTCCGTTGCGACGGGAATAAACTAAGACCACTGGCTAGCCTAAGAACCATTCCTACACTAGTCAACAACTACTTACTCCGCTAGCAAGAGCAAGCAACCTTGTCATACTCTTGGTGACAATTCACCACCAGTATCAAGCAAGATCAAAGAACCAGCCAAGACAAAGACTTAAACAAGACTACAAGCACTAGAACTATAATTGGCTATAGTTTAAACAAGATATATTTGCAACTAGAATAAAGTAGAAGCAAAATATAAATGACAAAGGCAAAGTGATAAAGATAACTAAATTGATAACTCAAAGTCTTGCAAAAGAAAAAGTAAAAGATACAAGAGCTGTAATCGGAGCTTCTGAAGACGACTCCGGAACCTCCGAGGCACAGCTCGACTCAACTCTAACTCCCAACGAAACTATCCAAACTCTACTAGAATGAAAGTGGAAATGAGCTCCTTGGCTTGGTGTGTGTGAAACAAGTGAAATGTCACTGTTTATATAGGAGTCCATGGCGGTTTGGAGGAGTAACGGCCAAGAGAGCCAGGGGGGAAACCCCCTGGGACATCGGGCGACGAACGGCGGTTCGGCCGAACCGTCCATCCTGCCGCCTTTGCATCCAAGGGCCGAGCCTTCCTCCCTGGGGTCAGTGGTGTAGTGGGGTGGTTCGGCCGAACGGGCCTGGAGGCCCGGGCCGCCCCCCTACATCACATCTGCTGCTGGACCTCCCTTAGGCTGCCTTCTGTTGATTGTCTTCGTGATGTGTGGGCCCAAGTTGACGTGGCAGTGCTCTGCGATGAGATGGCGGTCGTCCACGTGGCGTGTGATGTGGTTGCTCAGTCATTGTCAATGTGGATGACTCCCGGTGGCATGCACGGCTAAGTGGAGGTGACAGGCCGAACGGAGTCGTTCGGCCGATTCGGTCATTTTCGGCCCCAATAGCGCGTATTTGTCGTAATTGTACCTACACAAGTGACACTCAACAAAACTCGTGGAACTTTATCAGAAATAAAACCTAAGTACATGGAATGTTGCATAAAACCTCTTTTATTCCTGAGTATTGGTGGTCGGATTTGGGTTGTAACGACCGTCAACATTGGGGTTGCCTTCTTCCGCGCTAGGCGCTCGACTGCCGCGACTGTGTTGTCTGGGCTACTCTTGTTGTAGTTATTGACGTTGTTGTTATTGGAGTTGTTGTTGTCCTCGCGCTTGTCAAAGCGTTCACGCTCACGATCGTCTTGATCAGCCTAGTCGGCGGCCATGCGCCTGAGTTCTGATATGGTTTCGGGACGTCGTCTTCCGAAATCCCAGTGTAATTCGCGTGCCCAGAGCCCATCATGAAAGCAGTTGATAATTTCTCTATCTGATACATCCATGATGGTAGCCCTTTTTTCGAAGAATCTCTTGATGTACTTGCACAAAGTTTCGCCTTTTTCTTGCTTGGAAGCCCCTAATTCAAACCGGGTTCCGGGCCGTGCCTAGGTTCCCTGAAAATTAGCAGTGAATTTCCTTGTAAGCTGTCCCCAGGTGTCGATCGATCCAGGGCGGAGGCCTTCGAGCCATGTCAGTGGAGCGGTATCCATCATGATTGGAAAATATCTGACTTTGACATCATTGCTGCCTCCTGCCATGGTGATTGCGGCTGAGTAAACGCGCAGCCATTGCTCCGGGTCCGGTAAACTTCTCGATTCCAGTCGTCTTGAACTTTTGGGGGAGTAGAGTCTTCTTAATACGTCTGGAAAAAGCAGGGAAGCCATCATATTTGTCCGATGGAGACCGGCTTCGTCTTCTGCGGTTGGCATCATCCTCGTTATCGTCACGACGGTTGGAGTAATGGCTTGGAGAACCACTTGGTTCAGGGTCATTGTGACCCCGGCCGTTTCCACGATTGTGATCACGACCGCGTGAAGGTTGATCGCCGTCATTGTCATCGCCTAATGGATCATTATCAGGTTGATTCTCTCTGTCACGGCCGCGTCCGCCACCTTGATTGGTTTGACGCGGTGGGTCTTGTCTACGATTGCGGTTGGAATCACGCGGAGGATCCTGGCCACGATTGCGATTGGTATCGCGTGGGGGCTGTTCCTAATCGGCCGGTATCGGGCCATAGAGTCTCTCAAAGATGCTGAATATGATGCACATGGATTCTCCATGTCATGTCTAGTAAATTTGGGTTGTTACGAGACTGATCTCCTTTTCTCCTCCACGTTCAACTTTTCTGTTTCCTCTGTGCACAAGTTTAGGAAAAGCTTTTCAACCAAGAGTGGTTTACATAACTTTTTTCTATATAAATATAGTTAGCAATAATCGTTTATCAAATATGTATTTTGAATGTGTAGATGAAAAATAAATGCGCGGGGACCAGTGCTGTTAGAGATCATCGATGATGCGTATGTAGGGCAAGTATATTAACATTCCCTGATGACAGTCTCATATATTGATATATAATCTTGACATGACTTATTAAGCAATCAGACTTAATAGGTTGCCGAACAGAGTTGTCATTTTGGTTATTTATAGTAATATCATATATAATTTACGTTTGCAATAAAAAATATTATGAGTTGCATGGTAACAACAACTCATACATATCTAATACCATATCTAATTTATCGTAGTCATAAAATTTAGCACATGACTCAGACGCTTGACGAAACAATGATCTTCTTCTCTTACCTGTCTCTCTCTTCTCCACATCACGAAAGATCCAACATTTTTTGAACGAACTTAAAATTTTTTTGAACGAACGGAAAGATCCAACATGGCATTGCATAAGATGATCTACTGCTGCTGTATGGCAATGTACATGTCTTTTGTCGTCGTTATGCTCATTTACAATTCTATTTCTCATTGCAGCATGCCTGTATGGTTAGATGGAAAGGTGCGCATTTTATTACTTTACTAGGTGATACCTCGCGCATTGCTGCGGGATCTTTTGGCGAAATTTGAAAATAAAAATAATAAAGTGAAATTTGGAAGCAGAAATAGAAATCAATATTTTGTAGTGGGGGCTCGTATATAATTTATTATAGATATATAGGATTCTTTTAGATTGAACGGTGCAAACAATTAATTAAGATGATGTGGCCCACCGCATGCGAGAAGTATATAGTTTAATATAGACTAGCAGATATGACCACAGATATATATATTATATATACTAGCAAAAGTGCAAATTTATACCTATAGATTATCAGATCACAATGATAAACATGCTTTTAAAAGTATAATATATAATAAACTAATGTTATTTTTTGACATAGCACTATTATATTAACAGTCAAAATAAAATCCATACCATAGTTTGTACAACAAAATATATTACACCACTTGTTTGTTTTTGGATAGGCCACATCGTCTTATTTTACACTACCTTAATCGCAGCTAGTACATCCTAGCCTAAATAGCAAAATGTAAAGTCATGCATCTTATTGAATCAACATTTTATGGGGCAACGACTAAAGTGCCTGCAGTAGAGGCATTGTCCAACGAGCAGCAGCAAGATCGAGCTAACACACCGAGCAAGCAAAATCATGAGATTGACACACCGCGGCTAGTAGCACAAAGAAACATACTTATAGAGCAAGCCGTCGGACCAGCTAGGATACCGTGCTGTGACGGACAGCAAGGCCCCAGGCACTAGATAGCCGGCACGCACGTACCTGTGACCTGTCTTTGCTTCTCGCCGTTGTTGCGCCGGTGCACGGGAGGGCAAGGTGCCTGTGATGTGAGACAGATATATTATGTGCGTAGGTACAGTATTTATCAACAAACAACTTGGGCCTAGTTGGTGTTGGATTCCACTCGGGCGCCATGCCGTTGCCTTTTCTTCTGTTGGGCAGCGAGGAACAAGGAGGTGGGCCTGCGGACTGAGATAGATATTCCAGACCCAAACAAGGAGGAGACAGAACGCCGAAGAGGCAGATGTATACATGGTGGAAGGACCGCTAATTTATTTCCAAAAATATGAGGGGGTTCTTCATAAAATTATGACGTACCGCAGAAATAATCCTTGGTTTATAATTAGGTAGAGATATAGAATTGGACGGTGCAAACAATCAAGATAATGTGGCTGCACCGTATGCGAGAAGTATATAGTTTAATATAGATATAGAATTAGCAATCAACGCATCTTGGTGGGGTGCTTAGTGGAGGATGATGTGGCGCGTTGCAAGAATCAACAAGCAATGCATCTCGGTGTGGTGCTTAGTGGAGGATGACGTGGCGCATTGGGTGCTTAATGGAGGATGACGTGGCGCGTTGAGGATCGAGAGAATTCCTTAGTGGGAGTGCTAATATAGTTTTGTATGATTATGTTTTGAGGTTTAAACTTGTGAATAGTGGAACAGTAGATGGTGACAATCAGGTCTAATCCGTAGTCTATATCTCGTGTTTTTGGGTTCTTGGCTTATTTTATTTTTGGTTTCCCAATTGTTGTTTTCTTTGATTTTCATGGGCAACTGGTGTCCCTGACATCATTGGTTCCATACAGTTAAAATTTTAAAGGATGTGACAGCATTTGTAATTTTGACATATCACACATAATAGGTAATCTTATACAATATATGGGTACTTTTACAATATATGTAATCTTGACATGACTTATAAGTATTAGACAACCACACATAATAGGTTATCCAATAGAACTGTCATTTTGGTCATTTTACAGCAATACCATGTCATTTAATTTGCGTGTGCAGTAAAAAAAGAAATATTATAAGTTGCAAGGTAACAACAACTCGTACACAGGTCGGAGAGTTGTCTCGCAGTCATAAAATTTAGACTCGGGATTAGACCTGATTGTCACAATATACTCTTCCACTATTTACAAGCTTAAACCTAAAACATAATAAGTCATACCTTTCTATCCAGCCATGCTGCAATGAGAACAAGAGTAAATGAGCATAACGACTAAGGACATGTACATTGCTATACATCACTAGTAGGTCATGTCATGCAGTGCCACGTTAGATCTTTGCTGAGGTAGAGGAGAGAGATCTTGTGGTTTCCTTTGAGTTTGTGGGGCAACTGGAGCTCCCTGATCATCATTGGTTCCATTGAATTAAAACTTCATCTTGGTTTTACCGAACGGAAGTGTGATGGCATTAGTGATGTTGTATTCCTACACGTTGGTATCATTTTGGGGCTAATTTTTAAGGAAACATATTGGCTGCCATATTCAATTAATATATATTGTTGCAGTGTGACGAGTGACGACAAAAGAGAGATCTTTTGGTTCCATATTTTCGCAAAAAAAAAATAGACAAGCTCTAATATATGGTTTAGCGGCAGGGGTACTCCCCCAGCATCGACTGAGTACAGCAAGTGGGATGATGGCGCCATGTCGAAACCAACATCCATATTGTGGCATGCTTTGTCAATTAGAAATGAGGTGACTCATTCGGTGAAGGCAATCTCTATTGTTGGTTCAGTGAAATTCCTCACATCGTACTAGGACTCGTTATGCACAACCAGACAACCAGAAGACGGGAGCAGTAAGGGGAAGAAGGCCATGTTTGTTGAAACAAATGTTTTGAAACCAAGCCAATAAAAGTATCTAGTAGTTGGTGTGCTCCGCCTAATGGCTACATCAAGATCATTGTCGCTGGTGCCTACTCAGAGTGTAACAACCCTTAAATTCCTAGGAAAATGCTGAGTGCAAAAATGTCAAATTTCAAAAACCTTTTTGGTGAATTGTCGTGCAAGCTTAAACATAAAAGATTGTCTGCTAATTGGCCCCTATGTTCTTAGACAAATTTAAAATTAATTAAAAATCATTTGAAGTGCTAAGGATCAAATAGTAGTGATTTGGAGTTAATTTGGTTTTATTGGATTTTTGGTTGTGTTTGAATTCAAAATCTAATCAAACTAATTCAATCCCAACTAACTCCTTTAGGCCGAATCTCTAAACCAAAGTCCAGAAAACCTCCCTAAGCTTTTACCGAAGTACGCAAACTAACCCAGCCCGCCATCCTTTCGACCCAGCACCGGCCCAGCTGCTCACCCGCGCACTTCCCCTCTTCTCCCGTCGCTGACCGGTGGGCCCCTATGCGCCACCGTGTCTCTTCCTCCCCAAGCCTTCTCTCCCACGCCCGGCGGAAAGCCTCAAGCCGCCCGGCCAATCCCAGCGCCCGAGTTGTGCGGCCCGTCACGATCCCGACGCTTGGCCCTGGCACGGACACCAAGCCGCCCAGCCGTCCAAGCCCTGAACACTAGGGCTTTGGCCCTCTAAAGCCGAGCCATCGGTCTCCCTTCCCCTTCGAGCCGCCGCCGCCCCATTGGGGTTTCCAGACCGCGAACCGAGAGAGGAGATGGAGGAGAAGTGGGAGTCGAGCCAAGGAAGCCACAAGGAAAGCCGAAGCGCAACACCGCCGACATCGTTGAGAGCCGCGGGCGCCGCCGCCCCGGAGGACGCCGGAGAAGGACCAAGTCGGGGCCGTTTGAGGGAGCACAAGGACCGCCGGAGCACCGCACAACTTCCCCAAGCTGCTGTGTACGACGACTTGCCCCTAGGTGAGCCGCCGTCGTTGGTCCCCTTCTTCTTTCTCTGTTCCGGCCGAGCGCCGCCGCTCTTGAGCTCGCCGTCGCCTAGCCATCTCTGGGACTCGACCCTTCAAGTCGTGGCCGTGATCTTCTGCAGGTTCCCATGCCGCTCACCCTTTTTGCAAACCACCGACGACCTTACCTCGCAGCCAAGGCTGCCGCGGCCCGGAACACTGGCCACTGAGCACTCGCAAGCCAACTCCTTTTTCCCGGCCGTGTGTTGCTGTGTCGCTGCACAGCGCCGCCGGCCGTTCGCCGCCGAGCCTTTCCGCCGATGCGCCGTCACTGCCGTGGACCTGGGACGCCAAGACCCCCTGCGTGTGTGCGGTCGAACCAAGCCAAGAGCCGTGGCCTTGTGCCATTTTCCGTCGTCGCCGAACCTGCGTCGCCGCCTTTCGGCCACGCGGGCGCCGCGCCACCGCGCCGTCGCGGGCGGTCGAGACCGCATCAAGAACCACACCAGCACGCCACACGCACAGCCGCAGAGAATCCAGAGTCGGCCACACCTGGATCCATGACCCCGGTGCACCGTGGACCTATCTCTTGGTCTACGGTGGACCAAGTCCACCGTGCCGCTCCCGTCCGCATCGCGTTCATGGGCCACCAGCCCATCCTTGATGGGCCGGCCTGCTTCTTTCGGCCCAATTCCAGCCCGCAAATATTTTATCTTTTTCTTTTTCTTTTCCGAGCTGATGCTTGGGGCCCACCTATCATACTCGCTGAGTCGCTGACAAGAAGGGCCCAGTGACAAGGCTGACCGTTGACCCGTTGACCCCTTAACCGTTGACCGGTCAACGCTGACGTCAGCCGGGCCCACGCTGAAGTCAACCTAAGCTAACCCCCACCGGTGACATGCTGACGTCAGCAGGCTGATAATTTGTCTATTTTTCTTTTTCAGAAATTATTTAATATGTTCGGAAAATTATTTAAACTTCAAAAATTAATAATAAATTAACCGTAGCTCAGAAAAATATGAAAGCAGTTTTTATATTTTTCTAAAATCATGACCTACGCGTTAGTGTAGAGTTTGGTGTTCTTTGGTTCTTTCTTCCTCGTTGTTTTGGTGTTTCTTTGCTAGTAGCCGCATCTTATTTTTATTTCAGCGACTCTAGCAGCTTTGGAGAGCCACGAGGAGCCGGACTACCCCGACAACTGCTTGAGGAGGAAGAACAAGCCTACCCAGGTTCATGTCCAGCCATTCTCTGAAATACCTATTAGACATGCTATTAGAATACTAGTGCTTTACTTTATTCGCATGATGAACCTACACTGCCTTTGTTATTATCCTGTTACCTTGCTACCTAGTACTCACTATATGGAATATGCTATGCTATGCATGTGTTGGGATGGTTCTGAAATGATCCTCTTGGTGTGATTTGTGGGTGGTATGGGAGGCGTAGTGCAGCTAGGCAGTGTAAGCGAGTAATAACAACTCAATCCCTTGGTCGATGTGCTTGGGGACTGCACTCGGGCAGTCCCTAAGGAGTACCAGATGCGTGTACATGGTTACTTTGGATACTTTTGAGGTGTTTGGGCAGCAATACCTGTTATGGGTGCCGATTGCGGATCGTTGCGGCAGATCGCTTATGAAGCTGATACTCGCTTTACCAACAATTAAGGACCGAGTCGAGTTCGACCTTTGGTCGTGGGAATTACCGTGCTCACCATCTACCCAGTATGGGGAGGGTTCCAGCAAGCCTACTCTAGTGCGGTGCTAAGACTGTAGGAGATTCGAGTTTGATATGTGTAAGGGGGACTCGTTGCGGCGTACTCTCCCTGATTTACCACAGCCCCCGACTGGCCCCGGTGGGAAGGTTTCACACCCGTAGGGCAGATGTTAGATTAGATATTTCCCGACCCCAGGGAGACAGGATTGGCGCCGTTACTGCTTAGGGTCTTTATTGTGGCTGTGTCTCAAGTTGGTTGCTGACTAGCCTTGCAGCCCAGATGGATTCCAGGAGTGCCACCTCTGCAGAGTACAAACTATACGTATAGCCGTGTCCACAGTTACGGACGACCCGCTTCAAATAAGTTTCGACTAGCATGGGATTCGGCTTTCTTACCACATCCTTGATTTATGTTATGAGAGATTGGTCCAGCGTTGCTGATGAGACAAGGTGGGGAGGGAGCTCACCGAGTCGACTAGTGAGTGAAAGGTGTTGGTGGATGATATTTGCGGCGACAGGATGAGCCCGATGTGGTTGTGAGGTTGATGGTCGGAGTTGGGGAGTGTGATCTCTCTGGTGAGGAAAGACGTTGGAGATGAGATGAACTTGGTTTATTGCTGCTGCTCGCATAGGAAACCCTGGCTTTAATCTTTGAATACTTTTACTACTAGATAGGCCACTTTAAAGCTTTGCAGCATATTATGGTTGGTAAGGTGAACATGTCCCACTTCCTTGGAGGCAGACTTTGGGTTCCCAGGTGAAGACCACGACCACGAGTTCAACCAGGATGGGTGGTACGATTGAAGGTTGCGTGTTACACTCAAGGATGCCTGTGGAGCGTGGACCCAGATGATATAGCTACCGCTTCGTAGCTGTTTCTCATTGTCGATTTAGCCCAGAGGGCTTGTATCAGATCGCTATGTTTTATATATGTCATGCAATGGATCTTTTATCGTCGTATTGATGTGATATTCGACTGAGATGAGTTCTGTATAAGATAGCTGCTATTCCTGGGACTATCTCAAGGGTACAGGGAGTCGGATTCTCATCGTGGAGAATTCGGTTCGTTTCACAAAGCAAGGAAGAGATGTTGGGGTAGGAGTCGTAATCAGAGACCATCGAGGAAAGGTGTTGCTAACCACACTATCGAGCGCCGAGGATGCAGAGGCGTGCGCTTGCAGAGAAGGCCTCCGGCTTGCTATAGAATGGTCTTCATACCATGTCATACTTGAATCTGATTGCATGTCAATCATTAGACACCTCTCTAATCCTTCCATGCAACGCTCTGCGTCTTTCTTCGTCATTCATGAGGCTTTGGAGGCAGCAGGGAAATTTCCGACAGTGGAGTTCCGACACATAAAGAGAGAGCAAAATCAGATTGCGCATGAGCTGGCTCATCTAGCAAAGCGTTTGGTCCATTCTGCAGTTTGGTATGAACGCTGACCGGCGTCGAGAATCTTGTTGCTCAAAATCGTAATGACATTTTGAGTATTTAAAAAAGCTCTCCTTTATTCACAAAAAAAGTCCAGACCAATTTGACATGTGATGTGCATTGGTCCAGCGGCATCCGCGAACTTAAAGATTTTAGTCAGTGATGTGAATCGGATAGACGGCATCTGCCAACATAAAGGCAAGCTGATTTCAGTCAGCCACTACCAGAAAATCCATCATCCGCCCCCTCTATATGCCTCGGTGCACTAAAGAACCGGTGCTAATGCAACATTAGCGCCGGGCGTAAAATTGAGGCGCCCCCGGGGACCCTTTAGCACCGGTTGGTAACACCAACCGGTGCTAAAAGTACCCTTTAGCACCGGTTGTTGTTACGATCTGGTGCTAAAGGGTCCCCCTCCTTTAGCACCGGGTGGTATTATGATCCGGTGCTAAAGGGTGACCCTTTAGCACCGGGTGGTGTTACGACCCGGTGCTAAAGGCCCTTTAGCACCGGGTGGTAAATACAACCCGGTGCTAATATGGGTGTCACATGCTATTTCAAAAGGAGCGTATCTTTTTTTCTATCACATGTGCTGTGTAGGTGAGATGGTTAGGTGGGTGTACGCGCGCGAGCCAAGAGGTCCTGAGTTCGAATCCGGCAACACGCAAATATGCAATATTTTTGGCTAGTGCCCCCACCTTTAGCACCGGTTATTTGACCCGGTGCTAAAGATGTCACCCTTTAGCACCGGAAGAGTAGCACCGGTTGAAAATAGCACTTATTCCGGTAGTGAGCCAAGGCGTCCTGGTCCCAGCTGTCCAGTGATAGCTCTCCTAACTTTTATTTTGGATGATGCAATTTCACATGTTCAAAGAAGTATCATTATTTTATGATTATTGCATGATTGCCAGTATTATTTTCTCAACAATTTATTACCAGTGCAATCCCATTTTCCATAAAGGCACGGTAAAATATTTGCCTGCTTACTGGTCAGCTGTAAGATGAAAGTTAGAAGACGTCAATAATGACACTTGAAGGCAATACAAGATGCTGCATCATTTTGAAAATGTACATTTTTAAGCCATCTTAAACTAATCCACTGCACCATCTAGTGGCCACCAACAAATTTACAGAAGAACTAGTGTACTGGTGGCCCGGCCCCTGTCCCACGCGAGGCAACACATGATAACATGTGGTATGCGATGTTTGTAGAGTGTGTTATTTATTTCTGCTCCATAGTCTATGTAACTAATTAGAAGTTTTCTAAGAAGATTAATTCACTACTACAGAAAGCGACATCACAAACGGTATCATCACAAACGGTTTTGAAAAACCGTTTGTGATACCCCCATCACAAACGGTTTTACCAAAACCGTTTGTGATGAGGGGTATCACAACGGTTTTTTGTGATGTTGGGACATAATACGAACCGTTTGTGATGGGGGTCATCACAAACGGTTCGTAATACGAACCCTTTGTGATGCCCCTCATCATAATCGGTTTTTGAACCCTTTGTGATGATGTGTATGGTACACGTTCAAACCACATTTTGATATAGTAAATGACTTCAAATCAAAAAATGTTGAACAACAAAGTTGTATGGCTTCTCAAGATGCACAACTTTCACTTTGGTCATTTTTTCATTTGACAAATTCATATGAATATTGTTCATAAAATGCATCTCTCTCATAGAATTAAAGTTTCTAAAACTATAAGAGAGACCTATAAGATTTGTGAACAGTGTTACTCTCACTACATCGATGAAAAAACGGTTAACATGAAAGTTGTAGATCTTCAGAAGTTACGAAACTTTGTAGTTGACAACTTTTTAATTTGAAATTGTTTTACTAATGAAATGTAAGAAAAAATGGTCAACATGAAAGTTGTAGATCTCGACAAGTCATGAAAGTTTTTAGTTGACAACTTTGTCATTTGAAGTCATCTAGTTGCTAGATCTAAGTTTGAATATATTTGAGTTTTTCCAAACGACCTCGGATGAAAAAACGGTCAACATGAAAGTTGTAGATCTCGACAAGTCATGAAAGTTTTTAGTTGACAACTTTGTCATTTGAAGTCACCTAGTTGCTAGATCTAAGTTTGAATATTCTCAAATTTGAAATTCAAATTTCGTAAGCGGCCTCGGATGAAAAAAGGTCAACATGAAAGTTGTAGGTTTCGAAAAGTTAGGAAACTTTGTAGTTCAACAGATTTTGATTTAAAGTCGTTTAGGGCCTCAAACAAGCAATTTAAACTCGGTCTGGTATAATATGATAGGAATCGGAACGCCATCTAGTCACAGGTGACGGACATGTGCAGTGGTAGAGGAGGCTACGCGTGAGGAAGAGGTTGCGAGTTCGAACCCGGCCGGCCGCGGAGCGCGCGATTTATACGCGAAAAAATGGCGCGACTTGGAGGTCTGGTGGCCTCCCCAAATGAAAATAAATTTTTTTCCCTATTGTTTTCATATTTTTTAGGATTTATTTCGGACGCAGGAAATCACAAACGGTTCGTAGTCCCAACCGTTTGTGATAGGCTTTCCCAACCGTTTGTGATAGCACTTCCTGGAGTAGTGATTGTTGTATGATGTTATTTTAAGGATATTTATTTCAATTGGGTTGTTTCTTTGAACTAGTACTTTCATGGTTAGTACGCATGGATAAATGTACTGAAACCAAGTGAATACAAAACAATTACCAATAGTTAGCTTCCACTGTACGTGATCTGCCTAAGTTGCAGCTATTGTAGCTGTTCACAGCATGATCATCCCAATCGTAATCACAAAAGCCCTGGCTCTAGCGGTAATATTGCCATGCTGTTAAATGGTGTTTTTCCTCTGAATTTGCTGCAAAAATACGTAGTCATGTTTCATCATCAGTTTGGAACCCTATCTGTAGAATGTTACATGTTGTTTTCCTCTGAAGTCGATAAAAAAAGAGCATCGGATGACACCACAATGCACATTTATAAAGGCCTCCTAATCTTGTTACAAAGTGTGTTTCACTTTCAAAGTCGATAAAGGACATAGCCGATAAAATATGGTTGCCGCCGGAGCAGTACACCTCTCCTAGTGAGTGAGATAGAAAGTAGGTAGCACCAACCATAATATGCATCAAGACATATATAAAAAAGTCATAAATCAACCCAATTGGGGCCAGCTTAAGATGACAACCTGCCACAAGAACTGATGAACCTAGCCACTGAACTGGACTGGACCCGTGGTTCGATAAGAAAAATCAGAACGCAGCGTCTCCGATAGTTCAATTCGCATAAACATGCAATGAACCGTCCGAACCGGGTTTGACCACCCAGTTTTACAGCGGCTTCGAGATGCTGGGTTGAAAGTTGGTAGCACCAACCATATAAATATACACCACAAGAGATACATAAAAGTATCACCACTTGGGGCCAACTTTAGATGACAGCCTGCCATATGAGAAGTGATCAGTGATGATGAAGCACTATACATAAGAGAAGCGTCAACAAGTAATGATGCCAACTTCTGATCTTCAGCCTGGCCTGCTGTAAGTAGTCTCCCTTTCTTATCCCGCTTTGGTCTCTGAATAACCATTATTATTTAACACAATAAATAACACTATATATGTCTGTGTGTGCACTCACTATGTGTGATGCATTTGTAACTCTGTCTTCATTTCAAATTTTCTTGTGCAGTGCTCGTTGCAGACAATACTTTGAGCTTGCTGGTTCGAGCATATATGGAACCCGCTGTTGCATGGGCACCTTGCGAGTTTCAACTGGCGAACTGGCCCATTGAAGAACCAGCACCAAATGATGATGTTTGGGCTCCTGCTGCCGGCCTCCCCATGGAGTATGCATCCATTGACATATCTGATGGTATCTGGAGCCTCCAGCCATATGACCCTAGTAGCTACAGCAGAGGACAGAATCAGCTGGTTGAGTACAGTTACTATGCTGCAGCCACACAGCATGATGATCAGATTATTCAGAAAGCAACAGCAGCTGCGTCAGAAGAGTCGCTACAGGTTGGTTTGCTGCACGATATGAAAATGGAGATCTATAACTGTAATCCTATTCAGGTGTTTCAGGAAGCAAAACAAAAGTATAATGATGATACCAGCATCATGAAAACAAGGATTCATAGGTACCCTCCGGGCATTAGAGAGCTGGGCGATCGGTTTACTGTCCCGAGGATCGTAGCCATCGGCCCTTACCACCACTACCGAGAAGAGCTCAAGGATGCCGAGAATGTGAAGCACGTGGCTGCCTACTACTGCATCATAGGTTCAGGCTGCTCGGTCCAGGAGATGTACGACACGGTCGTCTCCATTCTGGCGGAAATCGATGCCCGCCGCCTCTACAACAACGTCTTGATGGAAGGTATCAGCGACAACGACTTCTTACCTATGATGTTCTTTGACGCATGCTTCTTAGTGATGTACATGCTAAAATTGTCCGGCAAGGAGTGCAACCATAAGTTGTATGATTTTTTCGAGTCCAATGCCAATGACATCGATCATGATATCATGCTGCTTGAGAACCAGATCCCCTGGCCGGTGGTTGACGCCATCATCAAGTACATGTCCGTGCCTTTGGAGCAGTTCATTGCTAGGTGGAAGGATGGCCGTCTGCTAGATCGTGTTGATGAAGTGCCAAAAGTTGAGTTTGATGATAGCTATGAACCACCACATCTCCTTGGCCTCCTCCGGTTCCACATTGTAGGGAAAAACAGAAGAACTGAGGTCCACGGTACAGGCGAAATAGAATCAATAGGAACTTCAGTTAGTGCCATCGAGCTTGCCAAAATGGGCATCAACCTCACAGCCAACAAAACAACAGAACTTGCTGACATGGACCTCGCCAAGAACCGGATCTTCTTCGCCGAGCTCTCCATGGCACCTCTGTCTCTGAATGATTTACGCGCAAGCCTGCTAGTCAACATGGCGGCTCTGGAGCAATGCACGAGCCCAGATTTTTTTGATAAAGATGAGGATTATGAAGCCTCTGCTGTATGCTCGTACCTCCTGCTCCTCTGCATGTTGATGCATAGAGAGGAGGACGTGCATGAACTGCGAATAAAGGGTATCCTGCAAGGAGGAGCATGGCTCGCCAACAAGACGGCTCTGGATTTGTTCACCAGCCTTCAGAGCCTACGCATGGGACGATGCTGTGCCCGAGTCATGGTACAGATTGAGAGTTACAGGGACAAGAGGGCGATGAGAATTACGGTGTACTCGTTCATTTACACCAACTGGAAGATCATCCTCGGGGTTTTCTCCGCCATTGGTGCACTTGGCAGTATCTTAGGGGCGATCAAATCCCTCAAGGGCGCCCATTGATATATTTTTTTTTAGAATCAAGCTGAGCTATCAGCATGTGCTCTATGTATTAGTAAATTGTTGGCTCCATCTTCATCATGTGCGTCTTGAGACAGTATTGTCTCTTTGTCTGTGGCTGCCATAGAATTTGCAATCTGATCGATTACTTCCTGTATCCCAAGGCTGAGAATTTGCTTTTTCTTATTTAGAGTAAAATAAACCATAGGCCCCTAAATTTGACTCTTTACCAACTTAGGACCTAAACTCCCATTTTGCATAGACGTGTCTCCCAAATATACTAATCATTTCATATAAGGTCCAAATCACCAGTTTTACCGTAAAACTGCCAACATGGATTGTGCACCCACCATGTAGGGCCCATCTCTATCTTCCATATGTCTTCATGCTCTCTCTCTCTCTCTCTCATATATCTCCTCTGTCTCCTTGCTGATTAATGCCTGGACCCAGATCACCCGCTGCCAGTTGCCCCGGTGGTGGACCATTGCTGGACACTTGGCAACTTGGGCTGTAGGATGACCGTCTTGGATGCGTGGTAGCCGCAGCTGCGAGGATGGCCTTCTTGGAAAAGGATGCCAGTGGGGGCAGCGCTCTGCAAACCACATGTCGGCAAGGAGGAGTTGGTGGCTGCCCCTCCGAGGTTGGCAAGCAACATGAGTCTAGGTGAATCTAGGCACAAATCGGGGATGACCATGAAGAGGGAAGGAACAAGGGCAATCAATCTCGAAACTGAGCTTCCATGGCAAAGATAGGAGCAGGGGCTGCATACACTACTCCAAAACCCTTCATCACAAACGGTTTTCTAAGTCGTTTGTGATGACTCGGTCGTCACAAACGGTTCGGTTCGTATTTGTGATTTTCTGGGCCCGAAAAAAAACTAAAAAATAGGAAAACAATAGGGAACAATATTATTTTTATATGGGAAGGCTACCGGCCACCCAAGCTATGAAACGTTTGCAAGTCGCGCCATTTTTTCTCGCATAAATCGGGCGCTACGCGGATGACCATGAAACGGGAAGGAACAAGGGCAATCAACCTCGGAACCGAGCTTCCATGGGCAAGATAGGAGCAGGGGCTGCATACACTACTCCAGAACCCTTCATCACAAACGGTTCATCACAAACGGTTTTCTAAGTCGTTTGTGAAAGGCCGTTTGTGATAAGTCGGTCATCACAAATGGTTCGGTTCGTGTTTGTGATTTTCTGCATCCGAAAAAAACCCCAAAAATAGGAAAGCTATAGGGAAAAAATTATTTTCATATACACTACTCCAGAACCCTTCATCACAAACGGTTTTCTAAGTCGTTTGTGAAAGGTCGTTTGTGATGACTCGGTCATCAAAAACAGTTCGGTTCGTGTTTGTGATTTTCTGGGTCCAAAAAAAACCGAAAAGATAGGAAAGCAATACGGAAAAAAATTATTTTCATATGGGAAGGCTACCGGCCACCCAAGCTATGAACCATTTGCAAGTCGTGCCATTTTTCGCGCATAAATTGAGCGCTACACGCCCGGCTGGGTTCAAACTCACGACCTCGACTTTGCGCGTAACCTCCTCTACCAGTGCACCACTCCATCACCTATGACTATATACCGTTCCGATTCCTATCATATTATATCAAACCGAGTTTAAATTGCTTGTTTGAGACTCTAAATGACTTCAAATCAAAAAGTATTGATCTACAAAGTTTCATAACTTCTGAAGATCTACAACTTTTATGTTGACCGTTTTTTAATCCGAGGCCGTTTGTAAAATTTGAATTTCAAATTTGATAACATTCAAACTTAGTTTTCGTTGACCAGATGATTTCAAATAAAAAAGAATTGAACTATAAAGTTTCATAACTTCTGAAGATCTACAACTTTGGTATTGACTGTTTCTCTATCCAAGGCTGTTTATAAAATTTGAATTTCAAATTTGAGAACATTCAAACTTAGTTTCCGTTGTCCAGATGATTTCAAATTTAAAAGTTGTCAACTACAAAGTTTCATAACTTCTGACGATCTATAACTTTGATATTGAGATATCCATTTTATAAACCATATTCATATAAATTTGTCAAATGAAGAAATGACAAAAGTAAAGGTTCTACATCTTGAGAAGCTATACAACTTTGTAGTTTAACACTTTTTATTTGAATTTATTTACTACTTCAAAATATGGCTTGAACGTGTACCATACACATCATCACAAACGGTTTTTATTACAAACCGTTTGTGATGACCACATCACAAACGGTTTTTGTTACAAACCGTTTGTATTGTAAGAAACCCGTTTGTGATGATGTGTCATCACAAATGGTTTTTAATACAAACCGTTTATGATGTAAGGCCATCACAAATAGTTTGTAGCAAAAATCATTTGTGATGCCATCACAAACAATTTTTATTACAAACCGTTTGTGATGGCCTCACATCACAAACGGTTTTTGTGGTTGGCTGTTTGTGATGTCGCTTTCTGTAGTAGTGATAGGTGAGGTCGGGACACAATTGGCAAGATATACCATGCAGATCAGGGAAGAATGACATCATTGCAAGATAAACGATGCAGATCAGGGCCACCCTTCACCCTAAATACGCCCACGTTCGATGCAGCACCATTTCTAACCATCAATCCCGGCCCGCCCCTGTCTATTGGCAGACACAGATCGAGTAGGGAAAAGTGGCTGCTCTGGTGCATGACGGGCATGCCTTGTTAGGGCACATACAAAGGGCCGTTTGTTTGCTGTTGGCACGCAAAATTTTTTTACAGAAAAGTGAATAGCTCCCGTGCATTGTGATCGAGGCGAGGCCGTCATCTCATTCATCTACGAGCCGAGTGCATGCTCCCGGGCGGAGCCATTGTATGGTCCGCTGCGGGGAGACGGTGGAAGCTCGAATCCGTTGCGCGCGGGGGGATTTGGTTTGCCGCTAAGGTTCACGCCACCATGACCGCCGAGCAAAAGGAGGAGAGCTCCGGCCTCACATAGCCAACCCCTCCCTTCCTCTCTCGTCCTCCAACCAACCACTAAAATCGGTCACCCATGTCCCGTACATCGTGTTGGTAGCCTCATCTCGAGTTCTCGTGGCCCAGGTATGGAGATCAACAGCTTCGGACACCATGCCCCTTTCTCGCATGGCTTGTAGATAATGGTAAAAATGGTACAGATATTTTTCGTCTGTATCCGAGTTCGTATTCGTTTGGAGGGGTTTATATCCGTCCGAATCCGATTTCGGATAGTTAGTATCCGTTACCGATCCGAATCTGAATAGTAAAAGTTGGATATTTATGATGATGATATCAATTCCTATATTATCCGTCACAAGTGGACACTATCCGTATCCGATCCGGACCCAAGAGAAAAAAAATTATCTGAATCCGTATCCGATCTGGATCCGGGAGAAAATATATTATCTGAATCCGTATCCGGCAATATCCGTCCGTATTTGATCCGTTTTCATCCCTACCTATAGAGACAGGAGGAAGACGACCGGGTGCCGTCAAGCCCGGTTGCCACCCGTTCCCCTCTCCTCTCCTATGCCAGGTGGGCCCCACGCGAAGGGGTGAGGCCAACAAAATGGCTACAAAGATCAATTGCGCACTAGATCACCATGTCATGTGTGTCAAATGTTGAATTAATTATCATACAGACAACCAATTATACAAGATGTCTATTTATATCAAAAGAACAATAACTGTCTCCACCGTCTTTTTTGATGAAACAGGAGGGGAGTTCCCTTCTGGTTAATATATTAAAATTCAGGAACAAGTTTATACAGTCCTCCTTTAGGAAACAAAAAAAGAAACAAAGAAAATGAGCTTGATTACAGCGAGGCTTCTATCCATTGAGAAAGGTGGAGAGAATTCTGATCCCTGGATCGTAGAGCAACTAGACCCAACTCCTTTTTAAGCAATTCCTTGCAATTCAGAACCGAAGGCGCCAAGTTTCTAAAAATGAGGTCATTTCTTACCATCCAAATGCACCAAGACATCATGATGATTATCTCCATAGAGAAAGGCAGACCGAGATGAACTTTGCACATACTGAGGATATCAAAAACTTCTGCACCCATGGGAGGCTGGAATCCAAAGATCATCCACCGTTGTACTTGCCCTTAAGAGAAATGCCAGCCTGGACGTACCAGTTCATCCGCTTCCTCACCCCTCAAAGTGCAGGTGGGGCGGGTTGCGGCCGTCCGCAAACCCGCGAACCTTGTCGCAATCAATTTTTTGCGGGTTTTAGGCTGTCCACTAATTCAATCACGCGAGCAACGAACGGTTCGTGGACTTTGCGGGAGAAAACGTTAATCCCACATGACCCGCATACATATACAGCTAGGCGCTGTTTTCCCCACTACTAGTTACTACTCCATTTGATTGACTAATAAACCTACTATTTACGAGTATAGCTGCTGAAATAATAAAGTAAACATTCTGAACACGTCAATCAAATTATATATTACATCATCTATTCATCACGGATTAACAAGAACTGTTAGCTTCTTCAGCAGAAGGCATAAACCAAGTAATTGCGTCATCACAAAAGACTGAAGTTTTCACAAAACACATCGATCTGCTGCTAGCATACTGACTCCCTGCACAACTGGAAACAGGGAACATTGAGTGAATACTTGTTCATAGTCAGTGCAATCTACAGCTTATCACTACAAAATGATTCACATAAGCATGCTGCATTAATTAATCAATTTAGTACTCAGGCAGGGGCTTACGCTTCTTGATTAAATTGAGTGTGCTGAAGTGGAAGTAAAGTTGAGCACAGCTGATTGAATCCAATGCGTTCAAAGAAAATCTCCGATTCATCATAGAAAGACTCAGAATCCTCCTCCTCCTCCACCTCATCCCCATCCTCCCCTTCTTCCTCCAGCATATTGGACTGGAGGCCAATCCCCAAATCACCATCATCTGCCGTCATCGCAGACATGCCTAAGATTATCAAAATCTAGTAAGATACACAAAGAAAAGAAGGAAACAGGAAGCATCAAGCACATATCCAATGTCCTGGCCGGAGCAATAGGGCAGCAGCAAGATTAATTGAACAAGATTAAGAAGCAATAGGGCAGCAGAAACATCAGACAGGCCATGAGATCGAGCAGCAATAGCAGCAGGAAGTACCGTGAGAAGACACGCCTGCAATCGCAGGTGTGGCCGCGGGTGCCGCAGCAGCGCAGTAGCAGTGCTTCTTGATGCCGATGAGGTCTCCCGGCGCGTGGGAGGGGCCGTGGTGGAGGCAGCTCGGCGCCGGGCAACGTACAACCACTTCGTGATGAGGACGAGGAGGAAGAGCCGGCGGCCTTGATGGAGGTTGTACGGGCGGCGGCACCAAGAGAAGGAGAAGGAGCTGACGGGCGAAACAAGGAAGGGAACGACGGCGGCGGAATGAGTGGCTAGGTCTTGCGGGTTCTTGCGGGTTCGCTTCCTGTCCACTGGCTTGGCATGGTGGACTGTATTGGTCCGTAAAGTTTATGCAGCTGGGCCACATGCGCCACGAAGACTTTTTTGCGGGGCGGCCATGCGGGCTCGTTTAAGAGCCCGCCCCGCCTGCACTTTGACTCACCCCTACCATCGACAACAGCTCTCTCATTTGTGCAGGATTTTTTTTTGTGACCACATGTGTGCTGGATTTGAGGACAGGGGAGCTCCGTTTGTTGACGGTATTCCTAATTCGGAGGGGCAGAGCTCCTCCCCGTACCCTCTTGAAGCCTTGAAGGACAATTAACTTCGCGCGGACGGATGCGTGCAGCCGGCGGGTAGTGAGAGAAGACAGGTTAGAGATAGAGAGAGAGAGCAGGGACAAAACAAGTGGAGATGACATATGGGTAATCCTTGCCGTATTAGTTTAAAAAAAATGGTTCAGATTAAAGATTAGACGGTTGAATGCCGCAGGGTATGATTGGTCAGAGTCCGTGTCACCAGGCAAATTTACCGTTACACTCACGTACCGCTGCACTGTTGCCTGCCAATGCAATGATTTTGGTCGTGTTTAGATAGGGAAAAAAATTTCCTTCAAAAGTTTTCATATGTTTCACAAAAAAATTTCATATATTTCACAACAAAAGTTGAAGAATTTACACAAGAGTTTACACATGTTTACTAAAAACACAAGAGTTTATTTCTTATTCCTCAAGCCGTACCAACCATGCCACTGTTTAGTTCCAAGTCACATCACTAAACTTTCAAAAATTCTCTCTCCAAACTTTACTATTCACCTATCACATCAAATCTCTCTTCTAATATGTATGGAGTACTAAACGTGGGTAAATAAAAAAACTAATTGCATGATTTTAATGTACACGACGACGAGACAAATCTTTTGAGCCCAGTTATGTCATGGTAGGACAATGTTTAGCACAAACAAATAAAAAGTGCTACAGTGCGCTATAGCGTCTGATGTGACTTTTTCACTTCACTTTTTATCCTTTCTTGAGGACTAAACACCGCCCATGTGGGTTTGTGCGGTGTGCTGGCTGTTGCCACCCGCAATAATTAAAAAACTACTTAACTCTATTAGCACCTTAAATTTGGCACCTTGTAATGCGTGCCTAACTGTAGCATTCTGTTTGCAGTTGTAAAAATTTATTAAAAATTGGTTAACTAGGCTCAAAATATTCATCTCGCAGAGTATAATAAAACCGTGCAATTAATATTTTAGTTCATGTATATTTAGTACTGCATACATGTGCCGAGATTTTAAAGCGCCCACTTTGAGGTGAAATTTGGGATTAAAAAAGGCTTAAGGCTTTAGTCCATATTCTTAATAACGATTTCGTACGATGTAACAAGGTTAATTAGCGGTAGCTGTAGATCTTGTAGACCGCAAATGTTCCAGCACAAAGGGCCAAATTGTCGTACAAGGTTAGTGGTAGGCTAGCTGTACATCCTGCGGATCGAGATTCATGCATGTGTCAGAGCTTTATTGTAATTTTCACCAACCATGGGTGTGATTAGTTTCGTAAATTTCTAAATTTTTCATCACATCAAAATATTAAATATAGCAGGCATGTGTGGAGCTTTAAATGTAAATAAAAAAATTAATTGCATAGTTTTGATGTACACGACAAGACGAATCTTTTGAGCATAGTTAGGTTATGGTAGGACAACGATTACTATAAACAAACGAAAAGTGCTACAGTACGTTACAGTGTCCGATGTAACTTTTCTATCAACTTTTCGCGGTAACTAAACACGCCCCCACCTGCTTGAGGGCCCAAGTTTATCCACTTTATTAGAGTAAGTCTAATTAGAACATGGCTAATGATTTAGCCGGCCAGCTGCCTAGATGTTTAGTGACATGTCATATATAGCCTATCTAACAGCCTACTCATAAAATCGTTCATATAGGCCGCAACAATAATAGATGATCCACCTCGTCCTCTCACATAGCTGGCTGTAAGTTTACATCACACTTCTTCTCTCTCTTCTTCCACTCTTTTCCACATCATCACTTAAATGTTGTAGCAACTCATTCAACCTGCTTACATGGGCTCATTATACTTGCTCTTATGGGTGAGAGATAGCGAAATCTAAGCTGGGAGAGAAAAAACAAGAGACCCCGCATGCACTGCTCCCTCTGCTCCGGATTGGCTGCCGGCACTGTAAATAGGCTGATGTGCCATAGGAGTGGGGTTTCATGGGGAGTTTCGTGGCAATAAATAGGCTAATGTGACATAGGAGAGAGAAGATAGAGTTTTAGGCCATTCAGTGAGAGTTTCAGCATTAAATACAGTGCCTTGTTAGCGTTTTTGGTGATGTGGCAAAGAATAAATGAAGAGAGAGGTGAAATGAGTTTCATGTTGATAAAATCGTGTGTATATTATTTTCAAGAGAGTATGTGTCTTGCATGTAGTCTTGAAAACAACAAATATTGAAACTTTGTATTGAGATGGGACTATTTCAACTATGAATTAAATGACATTTAGCTTATGCGGTACCCTTAGAAACATAAATATGAAATGGCCACTGAGAATGGCCTTATAGAATGTGGGAGGAGTTTCATCATCATGAAACTTTTTTGGTATAGTTATCTAGTTTCTGATCTAGGTAACCGTGTATTGAAACTGTATACCGAGGCTGGCCTCAGGACGAGAAAAAGTAAATGATGCTTAGGCTGTTGAATAAAAAAGTAGGAGCTTGGGCTACAGCCGGTTGGATTATCAAGCATGCATTCATTTAGGCCATCCCTAACAGAGAGCAGCTCTCTTTAACTCTCCCACGTCAGATCTAGAGATCATCGTAGACAGATCCTTCAACAAACCTGCTGTAACATTTATTTAACAGATTGGCGTGTCCTTGTATTTTAATATTTTAATCCCTTCTCTTCAGGCCTTGCGCTGGGCGCTGGCGGGCTAGCCGTGGCGTGCCTCCTCTACAGGCACTGGGGTTCGCGGCTTGCGCGGTGTATAGCCACCACGGCCGCCCGTGAGGCTCGGTGGAGGGGCCAATGCCGCACTTCTCGAGGCCTCCCCGTGCTCCTTTTCTTCGCCACCGACGGGATCCCGAGCACAGCTACTCGATCTGCGTCGTCATCCCCGTTCGCCGGTCGAGCACCATCGCCATATGTGCCAGGCACCATGCCGTGGTTCCTCCTAACGCCGACGGATGCAGACCCTCCAGCACCGCAGGCGGGGCCTATCCTAGCCATGCGACCATGTTGTTCGCGGGTGTCCACACCTAGGGGTGGATATCGAGAAAGCTCGGCTCGTTTTGGCTCGGCTCGCTCGAGCTCGTTAGCCAAACGAGCCAGCTCGGCTCGGCTCGTTAAGAAAACGAGCAAAAATCCTGGCTCGGCTCATTAAGCTCGCGAGCTGGCTCGTTAAGCTCGTCGAGCTAGAGTTAAATTTAAAATTACTACAATAATATATATAATATAAAAATTTATAGTATTTATATAGTTTTATTATCACTAAAATCTACTCTATCATAATATAATAATAGAATATAACCACAACATCATCTATAACTACGTATATAGTATATATATTATTATTAATTAATAATTTGCTAATTAGTCTATTAAACCT
>OAMR01000009.1:3952002-3966987 GCA_900205405.1 Echinochloa crus-galli | reverse complement strand
GCGCACGACAGTGTAGGCGGCAGCCGTGTGCACACGCGGTTTGGCCAGGCGCATAACAGTGTAGGCGGCAGCTGTGCACGTCCGAATTATCACACATTGCTTAGAAAAGGAGGAGGAAACCACCTTAAAAGGGAGAGCCACCCTTACACTATCAGACTATTCTTTTGGGGTGATTGGGCTTTTCCCTGAGTTGGTGTGCCTAAGAACTGTTCGGGTCCGAGCAACCTTAATTTGTTGGGCCTCGGCCGACCCCACGCGTGGGCCGGATGCATCAGGCAGTGCGAGATCGCGAGAGGAGGTGAGGTATTATGGGTTGATTAATACTAGTGTGTTATAGCTAGGGGTGGATGTCGAGCGAGCTCGGCTCGTTTTGGCTCGGCTCGTTAAGGAAACGAGAAAAACCTTGGCTCGGCTCGGCTCGTTAAGCTCGTGAGCTTGCTCGTTAAGCTCGCGAGCTGGAGTTAAATTTAAAATTACTACAATAATATATATAATATAAAAATTTATAGTATTTATATAGTTTTATTATCACTAAAATCTACTCTATCATAATATAATAATAGAATATAACCACAACATCATCTATAACTACGTATATAGTATATATATTATCATTAATTAATAATTTACTCATTAGTCAATTAAATCTTCTAGCTCGTTTGGCTCGCGAGCAGCTCGCGAGCCGGCTCGAACTCGCTCGATACACTAACGAGCAAAAACTCTTGCTCGGCTCGTTAGGAATATAGGCCGAGCCGAGCCGGCTGCGATCCGAGCGAGCTAACGATCCGGCTGCTCAAGCATTTTGTCTAGCCCTATCCACACCTCATCCCCTGTGGACGATGACAGTTGTGGCCCGCCCATCCGGCCAGCGCAGCACGCCGGCGGCCACGGGCCGTCCTACTTCTCTTGTTATACGTACGCTGGTGGCCCCGTCTCCAACCTGTCCCAACCACGGAACCGCACCCGTCCTCCCACGCCCCTTCTCACCAAATATAGAGAAGGCGGCATGGTGGACTCCACTCGCGTGGAAAAGAGCGCTAGTGGCTCTCGTCAGCCCTAGCAATAGCAGTCTCTCTTCTCATCCCTCTCTCCTATGTGGAGCTCTTGTAGAGAGCTTATCGGCGCTGTACGGGTGCCCTTAGGGCATTCCGAGTTTATGAGGCCCATCTGGTAATGGTGGGCCCCATGATGGGTAAGGCTTTGCTGGCCAGCTTAGATATGCATGACACCGAACCAAGGGATAGGAAAAAACAGACCGATCATTGACGAGCTACTAGTTACATATTTGATAACTCTATTTATATAGCAAAAAGTTATAATTGGTGCTCTTGACCGAAAATCTTGTGTAAACTTTGGCGGCGGGCTTCTCCTCCCTTCCTCTGGCAGCTACAGGCGGGCGCGGCCGTCCGGTCGCCTGGAGGGAGCTCCTCTCATCAGTGGCCATGGAGCGGCGGCGGAGGCTCGAGCCTCCAGTTCCGGCGTCAACCCGGCCGGATCTAGGGGCCGCGCGGATGGGGCACGCGGCTGTGCGTGGCGCGGCCGTGGTTGGCGAGGTGGCGGCGGCGGCAGGTGTGGCTGCGCCCAGGGTGTTGTGGCAGCCGGTGGTGGCGTTGGCTGGTGCAGTGGCGCAAGCGAAGGCGGCGGCAGGGGTGCTCTGGTTCCGTTCTGACTCTGTTGACGTAAAATCTGCAGTTCACGCCAAGCACACAGCAAGCCGAATTAGCTAGCTTCACACGTGAACGTTTGAATCCAGAGCGTGCCAGTCAATTTTCCCTGAAACTGACAAAGGAAGAAAATATTTAGAATAAAACCTGGAACGTGCCGGATGATACCAGACAATTCCACATCTATGGCTTTACAAAGCCAATTTTGATCGACAAATAGCTATGAACAAATATTCTGAGGGAATGGATTGCTATCCAATTTCATCTTGTTGTCAAATTTTAGATGCCCCTCTTGGATGGCTTTCTGAATCCTCACTCTGAAGACCCTGCATTCATTGATGGAATGAGAATTTCTGTCATGAAATCCACAATACTTCTTGTCTCTCACTCCTTCAGGCCGAAGCATAGAATGCCCCTCTGGTAATTTGATTCGGCCTTCTTTCACAAGGAAATCAAACAATTTGTCTGCCTTAGTCACATCAAAATCATAAGCACCTTTAGTTTGCTTGATCCATTTTTGATTCACAGTAATCGGCTCTTTGCCCCACACTATTTCTGCTGCAGCCACTTCTTCATTATCTTCATACTCATCCCCCTGTCTCTTATACACATCTAGATGTGTATAAGAGACAGAGGACACATGCCCCTTCAATTTCGGGATAAAAGATACTTTTGTTTCGGAATTGACCATAAATACTCAGCGTTTCTAGGTCATCTTAGCTCAATCCTTGCTTTTTCCGCTCTTTAACTTTTCGAAGCTTCGCCCAGATCCAAACCCTAGTTCATCGACCTTCGCAAGCTTCAATCCCCAAATGGCGGACCAAGATCAAGCCCTCCGAGTAAATTTCAATCTTCCTCAAGCACATTCGGCATCATTTTTTTTTTAATCACATCTAATTTTCCTTTTACTTTTTTCTGTTCTTGGTAGGCTCTTGCGGCCGAACTTTTGATTCCCACCGAGGAAAAAGCACCCACTTATTTTCTCGGGCCCGTAGGAGATTCAGACCCCTCTGAACTTATTGCCGCCGAATCTCAAAGGATCCCCTTCAAGACTTCACTGACAAAGCCTCATGAATGGCAAGATGCCTTCAAGAACTGGCCTTTGCCCCCAATCGCTGGATGGAGAAATTGGTACAAGAGAGTCCTTGATGACAAAAGCCCTCAAACCAATAACTGGGACAATCTCCACATTTCTCATTGCTTGGAATTGTCCTTGGCTGAAACACCCAAGAATGAAAACCTCTTGATTGCAGCCTGTCACTTCTGGTCCAATGGCGTAAATGCTTTTCTTTTTGGCCATGGACCAATGTCTCCCACCTTGGCCGATGTCTACTTGATGACCGGCCTGAATATTACAGAGGCTATGCACCCATACAAGTATAAAGGCTCCTCCAAGCAGACAGGAGTGAAGACAGGAGTTGGATATAAGAAATATATCCAGAATTATATGTCTGACGGCCCTCTGTCCGATGTTGAATACAGGGCCTTTCTGAATGCTTTCCGAGCTTCACCTAGATCCAAACCCTAGCTCATCAACTTCTTCAAGCTTCAATCCCCAAATGGCGGACCAAGATCAAGCTCTCCGAGTAAATTTCACTCCCCTTAAGCTCATTCGGCATTACTTTACTTTCTATGGCGCAAATGCTTTCCTTTTTGGCCATGGACCAATGTCTTCCACCTTGGCCGATGTCTACATGATGACCGGCCTGAACATTACGGAGCCCGTGCGTCCATACAAGTTCAAAGGCTCCTCCAAGCAGACAGGAGTGAAGACAGGAGTTGGATATAAGAAATATATCCAGAATTATATGTCTGACGGCCCTCTGTCCGATGTTGAATACAGGGCCTTTCTGAATGCTTTCCGTAGAGTAGCTCTCTTGCCGAATCGACGACGGACTCCCGACCGCAAAAATGCCTCTGCCGAACGTTCTTGAAGAAAACTTCCCTTTCCGAACGATATATTTTAACCAATTCCGGCCCACATGTCAGTCTCTCCCTGGTGCCCATTTTTGGTGTTAACAGACTCGTGCCTTGGTGGCCTGGAGATGGTGGGGCTGGAGGCACCCGACACACGTGCAACGACAGTCGGCATGTTGGTGGTGCCCCTCTTCTCCTCGTCAACAGCGATGCTGGTCCGGCGCTACCTTGGTGGTGAGGTTGGGGACTGACAGGCGCTGGCTCCTGGCTGGTAGTGTCGTGGTGGTGCCTTTGGGCTGTGCCGAGCTTCTACCGGTTGATTTGTCGTGGCTTCAGTGGGTGTGGTCTTCTGTCATTGGTCGAGATTGTGCGGTAAAAATGGTGTTCCGGGCGTAAGCCTCCACTATCGGTGGCAATGGTGGCGTTGCCCTCGTAGCATCGCTTTCCATGCTGAGGGCACCATTAAGGGTTCCATGTCCTTGCAGGACGGGGTTCTCAGGGTGAAAACCCAGTCCTCTGTGGACGTACGACGACGGCATCTATGGCGTCGTGCCCTTCTTGGAGACGCTGCATCTAGAGACCTGTATCGACCTCTGGTAGTGGTGGTGGGTGGTGGTGGTGTTGCCTTGCACGTTGCGGCCGGCTGTGGTGGTGCACTTATTCCGTGTTGGTAGGGAGGCGCAGAGGGCGGGCGTAGCCTCGGGTCGGCGCGCTTGGTGCAGTGGTGATCTCGGTAACGGCTGGGCGGATGTGTTGCTCTCCGAGTAGGTACAAGTATCCGAGTCCTTAGCAGAGGAGTGAGCCGTAGGATGAGGCGAGGCCCCCACGCAGAGTGGCTAGGATTGGTGGTTTCATTGGTACTGCGATGAGAGTGTTCGGCCGATGCAATGCCAGAACAGGGGGATTGACGACCGAGTGTGTCTGCCTTGATTGTGATAGCCCATGGTATGCCTTGATTATGATAGCCCATGGTGGAGGAGTTCAGGTGTCCACTTGTGCTTGCAGCGGGTTACGGTTTCAGACGTGGCACAACGTTGGTGACAACGGCGCGGGTTGCGGTGGTCTGTTGTGGCTCTTCTCTCAGGCTGTGGTGGTGTAGTGTTTTGTTGTGTGCTTTGTTCACGTGCGTTGTTTATGCGTTCGCTTCGGCGCGTGATGTACAATTGCTTATTCTTAAATGATACGGCTGTGCTCCTGTAATTACTTAAAAAAACTTTTGCAAAGAGAAAAGATATTATATATGGTTGAAGCTCTTGGTCGAAAACCTTGTCCTAAACTTTGCAAAGTGGAAACGAAAATATCCAACGTAATATATGTGGTTGGTCTTAGCCGTGCACCAGTGCACCGTCATGCGCGAGCGCTGCGCTTCCAACATGCCTAGTGCCCTAGCCGTCGCCATGACCCTTTTAGAGAGAGAGAGACAGATGAGAGGGGGGTGGGGTGGGTTGAACATGGAGGAGAAGCGGTAAAAACAGAATTCGTTCTGGAACACACAACAGCAGTGCGCGTGGCTGCAGCCTGCCGATGGAAAGAAGAACGTAGCGAAATTTCTCTTCACAGCCGCTAGTAAAATAAGAACATAGCAAAACCGAAAGCGCAATGGAGTTCTGATATTCGATTGGACTGGAATTTTGAACATTCATCAAGATTTAGATTAGTTCTACGGTGTAGATTGGATTGGATTGTTTTATTTTGCATTTGGAGAAGGCCAGCTGCGGGTTACTGGAGGAGTGCATACTGGCTTACTGTCAGGCACCGGAACGCCCTGACACGCCGGCGCCTTGCGCTACCGAACTTAGAACACCGGGGAGGAAGAAGAGAACACACGAACACTTGGAACGAATGCGATGAACACAGGAGTTTTGTTCTGCTCAAAGTCTGCAGCGTTTTCAGGTTCAAATCACCTTCGTATTGCTACGTACAACGAAGGAGCTCTGGGGCTGTCCGCACTCCACGCGCACGACGCGTCCATCCCCACGTCCGCGGACAGGGCCAGGCCGTGTGCCACAATCTAAAACAGACCCTATCAATTTTAAAAAATGCAACGCATACTCAGGCGCGCGGCGAGATCAAGTGGCCAGTAACACGGGCACATATCATCGTAATAACAGTGACACTAGCTTGGAGAGCTTAATCGCCGTGCACTCTTGGCCTAACCCAATAGCATGTAAGGAACCTAACATTCTAATTTCGACCTAGAAGGCATCGTAAAATAGAGAACACAAACACGTATTTTTAGGAGCATAGCGGTTGCATGTCCCAGAATACCATGATGACATAGGATACATAGGTCGTAGTGAAGTTGGTGTCCTCGTGACCTATCGGAAGAGAATCATGTGAGGAAGACATCCATTGGGAGCAACATGGCGATGTTTGCGAGGTTCCCTTCAGTCGCAGTCACCTACTCGTTGTAGCCGTAGACGAATTCACCAAGCATTGATAGGGATTCGGAAATGGTGACAATCTACGATGAGCTAGCATAAGAAAGTACCTACTGTAAGGATTCAAAGTATAATTAGACTACTAAAACTATATTTAATTATGAGCTATTAGGTTTAATATGCTACAAAAGAAATAAAATATGGGCCCCTAGAAAATTGGGGCCCTGTTGCACCCCTTCATGCCCGACCGTGTTCGCGGAGTTCGCTCAGCTCCCGTTGCCCAAGTCGGGCGTGAGCTATTCCCAAGGCCACGACCACCTACACGCGCGGCAACCACGGGCCGGTGCTCTCGCGCATGCATTGCAAAGTGGAAAACGTAGAACTACATGCATCTAACTTGATGCAAAGGTTTAGCTAACACGTACATCGGGGCGGTGCAGGCCGCTGACGCTAGGTCTGCACGAAGGGACCCTTACAACCGCCAGGCAGTGGCGGAACTAGGGATTAATTTAGTAAGGGGGCCAAGCGAACATGATCAGTACATCATACTTATACTACGTACGAGCTTAACTATTTTTCCAAAAGATTATAATCACAATTTAGAGATGCGCAGAGAAAAAGAGGTGTGGAGAATAAATAAAGAGAGGAACTTTAGCGGAACTGGAATTTTGATTTACACATATACTATATGTAAATGGTTTGCGCACAAACACGCTATATATATGACTGACTTGGTAGCATACAACCCATCTGCTAATGATCTACTGGACTCGTTGCCAACCCATCCGAGAAGCAGGCGCGCGTGGTGTTGGCGTAGGCGAAAGCAATATATGCAGGGCTCGGCGACGACGCTTGGTGGCAGAGCTCCGCAGCCGTGGGATGGAGTGAAAGGTAAGGAATGACGGTACCCAGTAACCACTATATAACTTATAGTATACCTATTGATATACAAGTAACCTGACGTGTGGGCCCCGCACGTCAGTGAAATGAGAGAGATGGAATAAGCAAGGGCAATCTTGTCCATATGAATATATGACCCCCTCCAATATGCCTGCAGGTGGGCCGCGGGCGCCATCAGGCGTACGTAATGGCATTCTTCAAACAAAAGTGCGAAATTGTAATGACACTGGCATAGTAAGCTGAATAGTAATGGTGTTCTTCAAAAACATGAAAATTATAATGGCACGGATCTAATTAACCCAATATACAATTATAGTAAACATCATACACTTAAACAGAATATCGTATTTGTTTAGTAGAAATATTCATGAAACAGAAAGTTTAGAGTATATTGAGAAATGTGTTGAAGACGAGGAAGACTCAAGGGGGATTTAATTGGTTTCTACAGCCGGTTAATTTTTTTGGAACGATGCTCCGTATATAAAGGGAATTAGCGTATTAGCGAGACCATCAGCCACAGATGCGCTGCGGTACATGTACATCCACGTCTGCCGGTGCCTGTCAGCTGGGTCGGTCGTCTCCCGGTTCGGTCAATGTATCGTTACCAAGAAAGACACGTGTAACTGCTAGCTAACTTAACGTGTGGTTCCTCACATGGAGTCAACTAAGAAATAGTCAGACGCTCGGCCACAGCAATTATGTACGCGCGCTGACTATTATCCGATACCAGTATGTAGGAATATATTGTGATAAAATTGCGAACACGTACGAGCTAGGAGTACTTGCCAAGCAACTGTACTTAATTAAATGGGTTAATTTATTGAGAACACGGTGCTCTCAATGCGTATTAGCGAGACCATATAGCCCTGACCTGGTCTGTCGTCTCCAGTTGGTCGATGCATTACCGAGGAAGGCGCATTACTAGAAAAAAAAACAAGAAAGTGGATACCCAATTGCTTGCATTTACTCAAACACGGTTGAACTGACGACTCGTTATTAGGAAATATAACAGAACGAGCCTTATTTTTGGCCATTTCGCCTGATGACGGGTTCTAGTACGTGTATTTACCCTCCACTATTGACCTACACTATCTTGATCGAGTCCCACACGGGAATAAAATTCTTCAGTCTAGCCCACGACGAAAGTACTGGCATTCGCCGCTACGAGGACTTCTTTTTTGTGTGCGAGTATATATGTGCATGCATGTCGAGCATCCTTCCTCCAAGGATAAAATAAATCTCAATTCCACGCGAGAGCGAGATGGGGTCTCATCAGGCGAAGACCAACAAATCGACAGCCGCAGCAGGTAAATCAAACACCCCAGCCTCTTAACTATACTCGCTTGGCTTAATTAAATATGAGTACAAGAGGGAAAACCGATCGATGGATTGCATGCATGCGATATAGCTTTTGTCTGATGAGCCGGCAGCCAAACCACGGTATACGTACCATCATCATCGTTGCTCTACAAAGTCGATCCGCGCAACAACACAATAACTATATATCGCGTGTACTTTCATCTGCAGCAGCTTATATTTGGTTTATAAAATGCAAAAGTATACAATATATTCCTGCCACCATGCTAATCAAATCATCAGATAATGGAAATCTTTATACGCGTTGCCACGTTGCCAACGTCACCCGTCATGCATATGCGTGCTCTTTCTTTCCATAATACATATGTTTTTTTTTTTGCGAAAGACTAGATATAAAAGCTCATAAACATGCACACTCACATGTATAAATACACACAAGTGCATCACTGTCAAGAGCACACCGCCATCTACTACTGAAATAATAGCGCCGGTTAAATTCTAAAATAAATCTAAAAAATATGACACTTATATTGAATTGAGTACTCGAACTCCGGTGTGCAGGTTTACACCACAAGAAACCTTAACAACTTGCCTACAATTACTTCACTCGAATATAAACATGCATGTTTGGCCTGACCAAATTTATTTACTGTGCCTGATGATCCTTTATTCCTTCTACGAAGCTCTCACATCCTTCAGAATGAACTGTAGTGGACACCGATGGAACCTGCTTGTAAAAACAATCTGTCAACCAAATCTGCCTAATTTCACGAATAACTCTATGCCCAGCAGTTAATTAAACTTATTTGGCTGTTCAAACAACTAGTAGCCAAATCATACATACTGTCATTGCATGTATATGTCCACATTACTCTAGAAGCAAAATTTGGTTATCAACAATCATCATCAGTGGTCCGATCATGTGTTGCGACCTATTATGCCTTTTATTTAATTCCTAGTATGGTCTTGTTTGCGATGACACCAAAGCCACAGCAAATCATAATTATGTTTATCAGGTCCATCAGTTCGTGAATGTCCAACAAATTTTTGCATCTCTTCTTCACTAATCCCTTCATGTCCTTTTATAATGCACCACTTGATTTGACACGGTCTTTTATAAGGCATTGGACTATTTATTTATTTATTATATATTATAATTTTATGATTATAGACATGTAATCCTTTTAGAGTACTTTTGATTATAAATCTAACCATTTCAAGTTTGCACTCAAAAAATTGAAATTCGTTGTTAAATTATTAGAAGAAATCTATAAAGTTTAAATCTTGATATATGTGAGCACCTAATAAAAGCAAATGGAGGAAATATTAATTGGATTGCTCTATTGTTAATTAATCATGCATGCTGAAACTTTATCATGTTAAGGTCAACCTGAGTGGAGGTTTTATGGAGAGCTTCATAGTATTAAATATGCTGATGTGATAGAAGAGAGAGAAGGGAGAGTTACATGAAACTCCTCTGACTCTGTTATGTAGCTTCTAGTTGTCTGATGAGCCGGCAGCCAAACCACGGTATACGTACCATCATCATCGTTGCTCTACAAAGTCGATCCGCGCAACAACACAATAACTATATATCGCGTGTACTTTCATCTGCAGCAGCTTATATTTGGTTTATAAAATGCAAAAGTATACAATATATTCCTGCCACCATGCTAATCAAATCATCAGATAATGGAAATCTTTATACGCGTTGCCACGTTGCCAACGTCACCCGTCATGCATATGCGTGCTCTTTCTTTCCATAATACATATGTTTTTTTTTTTGCGAAAGACTAGATATAAAAGCTCATAAACATGCACACTCACATGTATAAATACACACAAGTGCATCACTGTCAAGAGCACACCGCCATCTACTACTGAAATAATAGCGCCGGTTAAATTCTAAAATAAATCTAAAAAATATGACACTTATATTGAATTGAGTACTCGAACTCCGGTGTGCAGGTTTACACCACAAGAAACCTTAACAACTTGCCTACAATTACTTCACTCGAATATAAACATGCATGTTTGGCCTGACCAAATTTATTTACTGTGCCTGATGATCCTTTATTCCTTCTACGAAGCTCTCACATCCTTCAGAATGAACTGTAGTGGACACCGATGGAACCTGCTTGTAAAAACAATCTGTCAACCAAATCTGCCTAATTTCACGAATAACTCTATGCCCAGCAGTTAATTAAACTTATTTGGCTGTTCAAACAACTAGTAGCCAAATCATACATACTGTCATTGCATGTATATGTCCACATTACTCTAGAAGCAAAATTTGGTTATCAACAATCATCATCAGTGGTCCGATCATGTGTTGCGACCTATTATGCCTTTTATTTAATTCCTAGTATGGTCTTGTTTGCGATGACACCAAAGCCACAGCAAATCATAATTATGTTTATCAGGTCCATCAGTTCGTGAATGTCCAACAAATTTTTGCATCTCTTCTTCACTAATCCCTTCATGTCCTTTTATAATGCACCACTTGATTTGACACGGTCTTTTATAAGGCATTGGACTATTTATTTATTTATTATATATTATAATTTTATGATTATAGACATGTAATCCTTTTAGAGTACTTTTGATTATAAATCTAACCATTTCAAGTTTGCACTCAAAAAATTGAAATTCGTTGTTAAATTATTAGAAGAAATCTATAAAGTTTAAATCTTGATATATGTGAGCACCTAATAAAAGCAAATGGAGGAAATATTAATTGGATTGCTCTATTGTTAATTAATCATGCATGCTGAAACTTTATCATGTTAAGGTCAACCTGAGTGGAGGTTTTATGGAGAGCTTCATAGTATTAAATATGCTGATGTGATAGAAGAGAGAGAAGGGAGAGTTACATGAAACTCCTCTGACTCTGTTATGTAGCTTCTAGTCTAGATAATTGTGCAATGAAAATATCCACCGAGATTGCATGTACAAGTAGTTGGCTTTTCTTTTCTAAACTACTAAACTCTTTGTGGCTTTCTTTGTTATTAGGTTCTCCCTTGCCTGCCAATACACCTGACAACACCAACAATAGTGCAGATGGTGTGAACAAAGGTCAGAAGGAAGATACCAAGAGGATGAAGGCTCACACTCCGGTCAACCAGAGACTTCAGCGAGAAAAAAAAGGTAAACAGTGAGGATAGGGACACTCAAAATCAAATGAGATGATCAAAGAGTCAGGAAAATCCTATATATAGTAGTCGACAAAGTAAATGTTGTCACGGCGAGGTTACGTAGTTTCTAATATAGATAATTGTACCATAAACTGGCCACCCGAGACTGACCTAATAAACATAAAGTAGTTAGATTTTTTTTACATACTAAATTATTTATGGCTTGCTTTGTTATCAGGTTCTCCCTTACCTGCGAATACACCTGAGAAGACCAACAATAGTGCAGATGGTAAGATCAAAGGTCGGGATCAGGAAGATACCAAGATTAACAAGGAGGAAAAGGAGAAGATGAAATGTCACCGTCGGCTGAACAAAAGACTTCAGCCAGAAAGAAAAGGTGAACAGTGAGAATAGGAACACTCAAAATCAAATGAGATGATCAAGAGTAGAGAAAATCCTATATATACTAATGGATGTAGTAAAGGTTGTCACGGCTTTATTGTACTTATATATAAATAACGTGAAGGGCTGCAACATAAAAGTTTAAGATCCTAACGGGAAGGGTAGACATGAACGGAGAAGGTGAATAGTGAGGCGATGTGGTTAAATGGATTGCATGCCCATGTTTCAATCATGAGAACAAACCTCCAGAGTTGATATTATATAAACTGGTTTGAGATATTAGATATGTAATCTATTTTGTATTGGTATTTAGTAATTTTTTTTTCTTGCATGATATTGTGATCAAGTGCGTGCCATGTGATTATGTAGCCATTTGTATTTGTATCTACATCAAGCACTATAATACTGGAACTATAAGATATATAAATGATCTACCATAGGCCACAATATAATGAAATTAAAATATATAACATTGGAAAATAAACTCGGTGCACCAAATAGAAACGGTCAACAGAAAAAGGAGTAAGTTACACCAATAACATTCCTCAAAACAAAAAGTTACACCAATAACAATCTGACATTAAATTCAGAGTATCTACAAAACAGATTACATTTATAGTATATATCTCAATCTCAAGATATATATTTTGTCACACCCCAAATTTCTATTTTGGGATGTGAATAGAAAACATAAAATAAAACAAATCAATTTGTTGGAGATCGTCTGTGTGTCGGCGAGCCAACGATAACTAGAGAAGGAGAGAATACAAAGAAGCAAGGTGGGGTGCTAGAGAAATGGTAACATCGATCCCTGGTAGGGTGTCGCTTGCATTGTTGATAGCTAGGCATTATGCAGCAGTTGGACGCGAGCATGCTTGGCGAGTGGATGAGCAGCGGCTAGCGAAAGAAATCATAGTGGAGTGGGGGCTACCTCGCGATGCAGAACATCAGCAGTATGTTTTGACTGAGCCTAAACTTTTGTCAACTTTTTTTAGATAATGGAAATAGCATTCTGGCTTCACCCCCTTCCGTTCCCCAAGCCCTTTAGTCCGACTTGGAAGTCCCACCCTCCTGTCGGTTCTCCCACCTTCCCGTCGCTCCGTCGCACCCCACAGCTCCCGCATCACGACATTACAAGCCATCATTTAGCCTCGACATTGCCCGTTGCTAAGCTGCGCGGTCGTGCCTCATAGCCACCACTAGCACAGGCCTCATCTTCTTCATCCATAACCCACTATTGCGACAAGTAGCCGCACGCACATCCAGGCTACCACCAATGCCACAACTACTATGACTTCTCCCACATTACCTCCCCGAGCGCTTGCGGGGCCTGCCGCTATGCGTTGTCCGTGAGTGCATGCTGCCGGGCGCCAAGATCCAGAGACAATAGCTCACGCCCGCGTGAACAAGCTGATGGCGCCCTCGAGCGGGCCGTCCTACCGGTGCTCCAGGTCCAACTTCTGCACCACCTCACGTCAGTGGCAGCATTGGTGACCCTTCAATCTTGGTGAAGCCACCAACCGGGACTAAAACTCAACGTTTAGTCCCTTACCATCTCACCTACAGAGCACATATGGTATACTCATGGCTGCCTTTCTTTTAAATTATCCGGTGGAGAACCTTTTGTCCCACCACCAATCGGTACTGAATGTCACCCTTTAGTCCCGGTTGGTGTTATCACCTGGGACTAAATATTTAGTCTCGGTTGAAATAGCAACCAAGATTGAAAGTGACCCTTTAGTTTCGGTGAACCGGGACTAAAGGTCGACCACGAAAATTACGAACCGGCAGTAAAAGTTACATTTGTTTCGGGTCAAAATATAACCGGAACCAATGTAAAGGATGTAAGGTCCATTCGCTACCAGTGAATGCATAGTTAGTGCTAACGCTATGGACAAATGTGAAGTGAATTTGTCCGAAGCTAATAAAAGGCTTTAGCTTCTCATATCATTTACCAAGCATTAAAGAAAAATAAGCTTTATAGACCAATTCAAATGTGTAGCTCTCGTTGTCACTTCAACCCTTGCTCGGCCACTAGCCTTACTTGCCACAAAGACAGGCCCAACCCATAGTGTCAATGAGTAAAGTATATGATGTCATATCAACAAGACACTAAATTAGAAACTGTACATTTCAACCCATGATTTCTTAGAGTGAATCATCAATAAATGCATGAGGTTTGTTCTCCATCTATTATGAAGACACTATCATATCATATCTCCAAATGCAAAACTTGGTAGAGTATAGTGCATAGGTTCTCGTGCTGACACTAGGTCTTGCATGAGACCCATCTTCCTCCTCTTTTCCTTCTCTCTCTTATTTTATACAGTGTCACATAATTAAATTGTCCTATGTAGAAGCTAAATTAATGCTTTGTAAAATAACCTACATGAAGGGTTGGAACTGGCCTAAGGCTTGTGTGGTTAGACCACCGTGCATCCAGCGAGAGATGATAACATATTAGCAAGGGTTGGAACTAGCAGCTGTACATCTTGCGGACCGAGATTAACGAGTTAGAGCTGCATTGTAATTTTCACCATATTGTTAGAGAAAGTGGTATCCATTTTGTTAGGTCTAATAATGGGTGAGGAGTCGGCCAAATGTAACATGGGAGAGAAAATTAAAACAGGAGAGAGAAGGAAACGGACGAGTGGTGAAACACCGGCAAAAAGCAGGCATATGTGTGGTTTGGGCCTGCATGCACCACTCCCTCTGCTCGATCGGGAGGCAGCCTTTGCTGTCGAAGAACAAGAAAAAGTAAATAACAGGACGAGAAAAAGTAGATGATACATGTGCTGGTGAATAAAAAATAGAAACTTGAGTTACAGTCTGTTACCAGCTAGATTGTTAACCATGCCGGCCCGTAGGGCATTTTGAGTTTACGAGGTCCATCCAGTAATGGTGGCACAACTATGGGTAAGGCCAGGCTGGCCAGCTTAGATATATAAGACACCAAATTAAACCAAGGGATAGAAAAACCCTCGAGCTAGCGGTTAGCTGGTCTGACTAGTGAGCTGTTCGAACCATGGTTCGGTTAATCATATAATTCCTCCGGTATCGTATCAGAGGTCGTTTTGAACAAGGTTTGAGTCAAACTTTGAAAATATAAATCATGAATAACATTTAAGCCGTTGAGTTTAGAAATGTGAAAATCATGTAATTAGATTGGTCTTGAAAATTATTTTTATAAAAATATATATATATAACTTTTCAAAAAATATTTTTTTAGAAAAGTGAAGTCAAAGTTGTGCTTTGGTGATCATGTCCCAA
>OAMR01000009.1:3928608-3947822 GCA_900205405.1 Echinochloa crus-galli | reverse complement strand
TATTAGAAGTCGTTTTGGACAAGGTTTGAGTCAAACATTGGGAATATAAATCATGAATAACATTTAAGCCGTTGAGTTTGGAAATGTGAAAATCATATAATTAGATTGGTCTTGAAAATTATTTTTATAAAAATATATATATATAACTTTTCAAAAAATATTTTTTTAGAAAAGTGAAGTCAAAGTTGTGCTTTGGTGACCATGTCCTTGTCCTAAACGACTTCTAAAATGATAACGGAGGGAGTATTAGTCATATATACCATCCGCATTTTCTTCTTATTTTCATTAAATTATGGCTGTCTCGGGCTTAAATCAATCATAGGAAAAATTTCAAACGTGCCATTACAATTTTCAAAAATTTGAAAAATGCCATTGTCAGTGACTGTGGCGGCCCCCATGTGTCAGTCGCCCGTCGAGAGTGAGGCATCTATGAAGACTTCGTCAATCTCGAGGTCTGCCGGCTCGGTCTCCCAGAGATACTCATAGATGTTGGATTTAGTGTGTGTATTTATAAAAAGAGTGTGCGTGCATGTTTGTGAACATTCATAGTAGAGGAGTGCCCGCCGGCGTACATTGCAGCGGTGCAGGCGAGTACGTGGGCCACTGACGCTACTAGGCCACGCAGAAGCTGTAGGCGGCGTATGCAGGTGGAGTGAAGAGTAAGAAATGACGGTACCCAGTAACCACTATAACTTATACGGTCAGATTCAATGACTTGCTGCGAGCTGCGAGCACTATAGCGGTAACTTACTCCTGCTGAAAACCGTCCGAGATCAACGGATGGATCTGTGTGAACAGTACATGCGCTACAGTAACAAACAGCACCCGTGAAACCGTATTTTACTACAGTGTTTGCTATAGTACTATCGGCACAGTGTTTATTTTTGTCCTCTTGCGCCAGTTACGTTGTGACTTCCATGAATCCCGATCCAACTTATACTATTTCTGAATATTTGAAGTCTAGACAGCTGACTTAAGTTCATTTTTAACTAATAATTTTGTCCTCATGTCAAGTAAATAAAACTCGAGGTAGTAGTATACTACCTACTAATATAATTATATATTGAACGTCATATATTTAAATAGACTATGATAGTATCTGTTTAGTAGAAATATTGATCGTATTAAACAGAAAGTTTAGCGTATATTCAGAACTGTCGAGGACGAGGAAGTACTAAAGGGCGTTTCGATTGGTTTCTACAGCGGGTTAATTTTCTGGGAACGATGCTCCATAATGTAAGCGTGTACTGTATTACTAGCGAGACCATCGGTCAGAGATGCGCTGTGGTACAGGTAACCAAGCGAACCGAGCCATCCAGGATCTTGTTTCACTTTGAACCTCGCCTAACCGAGCTCGCCGTCGTTCTTCCAGCGCCGCCGCCGCCATTCTTCGTCGCCGGCCGCCGTCACCGGTCCTTCCTCGTCGTGTTCTAGCCTGGTGAGCTCGCCATCTCGCCCTGGTGCTGTAGGTTCAGTCCACGCTCGATTTGGTGCACCGTAGCCCGCGATAGCCTCTGCTCCGGCGAAGCGCCGCCGCGCGCGCCAGCGGCGCCGCCGTCCCCGTCGTCGCCGGTGTCGTTTTCCCCGGCCGATCCATCAGGGATCCTTGGATCTTGATCCAACGGCTTGCGTCACCCCGCCACCAAGACAACTGGATCAGCGTACCGGTCAGCCGTGGCAATTTTGCAAAAGAGCCCTTAATGTTTTACAAAATCAACCCGCAGTCCAGTGTAGTTCAAAAGTATTTCAAATTAAGTCATGTTTCTTCTGTTTTAGCCCCTATACTTTTTCAAAAAAAAAGTTTAGGAGGAGACAACACAGTAAAAATAGATGGAATGCTCTCTGAACAAGTTCTCGGCTTCACCATTGTTCTCTGATACAGATACAACCTGCTGGCCTGCTCCAATTCGAATCAATCAGGACTAACTAGTCCAGCCAGTGCCTTGGATGGATTATAGAAAGACAAAGTCGCTCAGCAAAATCCAACCCGTGGGGTGGGTTGGTTATGTTTGGGCTGGAAAATTCCTTTGCCCAGCAACAGGTTCAATTATTCAATCAAATGGGCGACAACAATACCCTATATATCAGACAAGATCTGAAACTACAAGTAAATCCGATAGCTGAAAACTCATCACAAGGTTGCATACAATCCTGTTGCATACAATACTCAGAGAAGGAGAAATCATGGATAGAACCAATAAAATTGGCTAGTCTGTGGGCTGTGGCCATGTTGCTTTCTGAATTTTAATCAAAACTGTAAGCTCCCACTAAATCTTCAGTGCTCAAGTATGCCTGAACCTGACCCCTTTCCTTCATTAATTTCTCCCGAATATAGCACATAGGGCTACAACTTCTATATAGCTGTAAACTCTAAGGATACACTTAGAATATGGCACATAGGGTTTGAAGGACAACATCACTGAGCTTGTAACAATTGCAGAGTTCCAGTTCTACTCCCAGTGCATATCAATCCTCTGAACCTGACATGTTCAATGCCCTGTATCTTCCAGATTTCGAACTCAAACTCATCTATTTAAACCATACGGCTACAAGTTGTATCAAGAGCTTTTGTTCAAAGGATCACTTAGCTGGGAGATCGAAGGTACTGAATTATGATCCAGATTGGGAGAATTTTGAGGATTTTACTGCTGATTTTGAGGAGTTCTAGGCGAGTCTCCCCCAGTCAATGCCTGTGGAGTTGGAGTCACTTTTGTTCGTTTAGATAAACGTTTATTTAAGTCTTCCGCTATGACATTTGTGTCAACTCTGAGATTGTAATAATGCTACTCTAATACTCTATCGTTACGCATGGATTTGGTTATTCACTTGTGACGTCTATCATATATGTGTAAACTTGATCCTGGCGCACATATGAGATGCATCTGGTTTTGCCTTCAAAACCGGGTGTGACAGGTACCTCCACGTCTGCCTGTGGCTGACCAGCGTCGGTCGTCTCCCAGTTCGGTCAATGCATTATTACCGAGAAAAGACATATAACTGCTAACTTAACGCGGTTCCTCGCTTTGAGTCAAGAAAGAGACAGTCATAGGCTCAGCCACGGCAATTATATGTCTATGGCCTAGTTCCCGGTCACATCATCAAACTTCTAAAAGTTCTCTCTCCAAACATCACTATTCACCTATCACATCAAATCTCTCTCCTCATGCATGGAGTATTAAACGTGGATAAATAAAATTCAAATGTGCACCTCCCTTTTGCTGGCAAATCACGGCTCTCTTTGGGGATCCCTTTTTAAGAACGGAACATGAATTTGAGGCCACGCACATATATACAAGAACGTGACAAGCATTTGCAAATACAAATCCCCATAGCCCCGGAAATTTAATCATATCCTCGGTACAGATAAGTACATACTATACTAGTATAATCCACGTGGCTTTTTTTAAAAGGTTAAAAGGCTGCCGGTGTGATGGTGATTGGCCTCCTGATTTGCGTGGAAGTAGATGTAAACTTGTTATATCTACTCTAGATCGTTTCCATGGACAAGAGTTGTTGGGCATTGCACCGTCGGCCTTTTGTTTTGCTTCCCTTTACTTTACCTTTTTGGACCATGCCATTCACATGTTCTCGTCGGTAATTGAAATACTTTTGAATAGAGTGTTCTCAAAATATATTATCTTGTACACGACGAGACGAATCTTTTGAGCCTAGTTAGGTCATGGTAGGACAATGTTTACCACAAACAAACGAAAAGTGCTACAGTGTCCGATGTGACTTTTTCACTTCACTTTTCACCTTTTTCCAGGAACTAAACACCCCCTATGATGACTCTTCTCCGATACTAAACACCCCCTATGATGACTAAACACCCCCTATGATGACTCTTCTCCGATACTAGTATATTGTAGGAATATATTGTGCTAAAATTGCGAACACGTAAGACCTACTTGCCAAGCAACTCTACTTAAATGGATGTGTGTCTTGTGAGGCACGGCATAAAATTATTTTTTATTCATATGGACGTGATTGGATAGGAAATATGGGATTGGCATATGCAAAGATGCACAAGGTTTTTAAAAATATATGTAGATGCCCGAACAAATATGCACCATTTGATGCTGTCACGCTTCATTATTATTTGTTAAGTAGAAATATATATATTCATCCAGTAGAGAGAGTTCTAAATGTAACTACTGTTTTGGAGTATGCTTGGGTTTAATTTATTGGGAACACGGTGCCCTCGATGCGTGTATTAACGAGACCATCTAGCCTGACCCGGTCGGTCGTCTCCAGTTGGTCGACGATGCATTACCGAGACAGGCGCATTACAACAAGGGCAAACAAAAACAAGAAACTGAATACTCCAGTTGGCCAGTTGCTTGCATTTACTCAAACAACACGTACGGTTGCATTGACTCATTAGGAAATATATACGGTTGCCTTATGACTGGTTCTAATACTCCCTCCATTCTGAAATAAGTGACGTTTAGGACAGCGACACGGTCTCCAAAACACAACTTTGATCTCTTTTATTATAAAAATATTTATCAAAGAGTGGCATATGTATACTTTTATGAAAGTATTTTTCAAAACAAATTTATTCATATAGTTTTCACATTTACAAACTCAACAATATAAAAATTATTGATGATTTATATTCCCAATATTTGACTCAAACCTTGTCCTAAACGTCAGTTATTTCAGAACGGAGGGAGTAGGTGTATTTACCTGTACTATTGACCTGCCCGCGAAGCAATCTGTGGTAGCCATTCACTTACTTGAGTCCCACGTAGGGAAATAAATTTCTGTCTAACCCACGACGAAATTATTGGCATTCGTATATATTTATGTGCACGTCGAGCAGCCTTCCTCCAATGTGGCACACAAATATCGATTCCTAAACCTAGCTCAGGATAATAATTAAGCTCGTTCAGCCAGAGCCGACGAGAGCCCGAGCAAGATCCAGATTCCCCGGGGGCCGCCGCAGGTAAGCTAACATGTCGAAGACCAACACACCGACGGCCGCAGCAGGTAAATTAAATTCCCCAGCCTCTTAATTATAATCTCTTGGCTTAATTAAATATGAGTAGAGGAGGAAGCCGATCGATGGATTACATGGATGCTATATATATCTTTTGTTTGATGAGCCGACAGCCAAACGGTACCATCATCGTTGCTGTACTACGAACTAGGTGATACCCGTGCATTGCTGCGGAAATTTTTAAACGAAATTTTAAGACAGAAACTAAGGTGGTTGCGTGGTAATATTCTTTTGTAAAATGGTCTTTTATGTATATCTGATCTATGAATTTGTAGCCTGATACTTGTAAAGATGTACATATGCTATTAGTCACAGAAAATCGGTTAGAGATATAAATTGATGATCTAGTAGATGATGATGTGGCGGATGAGGTGATATCTTACATGCTTTGTAGTGGGGTGCTCCTTGAGTAAATGACTCGTGAGAGGATGACGTAAGCGGATGACGTGGCGCGTTGAGGGTTGAGAGAAATCATTTCATCTGCAACAGCTTATTATTTGGTGTACAACGCAAAAGAATAGAATATATATTTCAGCCACCATGCTAATAAAATCATCAGATAAGGGTGGTCCCAACCCACAGTATACATAGATAGTGTCTATGGTGCCATGATACGGCCTTGCATGAGACCCAGTTTCTTACTTTTGTGCTTTTCTCTCCAATTTAATGCAGTATCATATAAGCAAAATAGTCTTATGTAACAGCCAATTTAATATTAAGAATACTATATTTGTTGGAGGGTTGAGACTGTCCTTATCTTTATACGCGTTGTAATGTTACCCAACGTCACCCCTCATACATGCGTGGTCTTTCTTTCAATAATAATAGATTTTTCCTTCAACCATGCAAAAGCGGTGCACAAATACACAAGTTTTTTGGAAAGACTAGATATAAACACGTACAAACAAACATGCACACTCGCACCTACAAATACGCGTAAGTATGTCATTACCACCGGCATATCATCTGCCACTCAAAGAATAGTGTCGGTTAAATCCTACAATAAATATAGAAAAATATGATATCTATGTTGAATCGACGATTCAAACTCAAATGGGCAAGTTTACACCAAAAAAACCTTACCAGTTTATCAACAATTAATCCGCTCGGTATATACATGTTTGGCCTCACAAAATTTATTGGGCCTCATGATCCTTTGTTCCTGTTACCCTGCTTCCGCATCCTTCGGTTACTCCAACCGGTACTCAACGAAGTTATTTAGTACTTTTGTACCCAAAAATTAAAAAAAATGAACCGTCAGGAGGCCCGCACACGATTTTTTCATGTGTAAATGGGCTTGGGCGGCCGCGAGGATTCAAACCCGTGACCTCCGGCATCACGCGTTGCGTCTTTACCATCGTATGTGATAAAGTGGGAGATGCCTTTCTTTTAAAGTAACCCGTGGATGCCCTTTTAGCACTGGGCCAAGACAACAATATGTACTAAATGTCACACTTTAGTTTCGAACCGTGTTATTGACTGGTACTAAATGGTCGTGGCATTTTAGTACCTGGCCAAGATATACCAATTGGTACTAAAGTGTAACTTTTAATACCGGGTGGTGTTTTGAGCTGGTACTGAAATGGCTTCAGAGTTTCAAAATTTAGACTAGGTACTAAAATGGCTCCATGTCGCATTTCGTACCGGAACTGAGGCCAGTCTCAGCGGGGGTTTTATAGCATTAAATATGCTGATGTGGTATACGAGAAAGAAGCGAGAGTTTCATGGGACGTGAGAGGAGTTTCATCACCATAAAATTCTTTTGATACATTTATCTAGTCTCTGATCTAGATAACCGTTCAGTGAAAAGACTGGGCTTAGTACCCGATACTAACATACGAGGATAAATGTGTCCACGTTACACTAGGAGTCAATTCTTTTTTTAAAGAACTAGGAGTCAAATTGGGTTGTCAACAATCATCATCAGTGGTCATATGTAGGGACCTATTATGCCTTTTTCTTTCCTAGTATGGTCTTTTTTGCGATGAGACCGAAGGCACTGGAAATCATAATTATGTTTCTCATATCCATCAGTTCAAGAATGGCCAACAAATTAGTTGCATGGCTTCTTCCCTAATCCCTTCATTTCTTTTTATAAAGCGCAACTTGATTTGGCAAGGTCTTTTAAGTTATCATTTGGCTATTTAATTATTTAATACTATATTGTTTATGATTATAGTCTTATAGTACTAATAGAGTACTTTTGATTATAAATCTAACCGTTTCAAGTTTGCACTCTATAAGTTCAAGTTTATTTTTAAGTTATTAGTAGAATTCTATAAACTTTGAATCTTGATATATGTGAGCACTTAATAAAAAGCAAATGTAGGGAGTATTAACTAGGCAACTTTATTGTCAATTAATCATGCATGTTGGAACTTTGTTATATTAAGGCTAATCTCAGTGGAGGTTTTATAGAAAGCTTCATGGTATGAAATGTACTAATGTGCTAGAGAAGAGAGAAGTGAGAGTTTCATGAAACTCACGTGGCTCAGTTACTTAGTTTCTGGTCTATATAATCGTGTAATATAGTGAAACTGTGCACTGAGATTGGCCTAATAAATGCGCAAGTAGTTGGCCTTGTTTTCTTCTAAAATTACTCAACGATTTTTGTGTCTTGCTTTGTTATCAGAATGTAGTTATCGTTTGCCTGCCGATGCACCTATTAAGACCAAAGGTGGTGAGATCAAAGGTCACGAGGAAGATATCAATAATGGCAAGAATCTGGAGAAGCCAGATGAAGGCAGGGAAGCTACTACCAAGACTAACACGAATGGAACGGAGGAGAGAACGAAGTCTCACAAAAGGCTGTGTCATAATCTACAGGCAAAAGGAAGGTGAACAGTGAGAATAGGAACACTCAAAATCAAATGAGGTGATCAAGAGTCAAGAAAATCCTACGTACAGTAGCGGGCAGAGTAAAGGTTGTCACCGCGAGGTTTATATATTAAACTTATACGGAGTATATAGATAAAGTTAAGGGTTGCAACATAAAAATTTAAGATCCTAACACAAACGGTAGACAAGAACAGAGAAGGTGAATAATGAGATCATGTGGTTAAATGGATTGCCCTGCCTCCAAAGTTGATATTATACTAGTTTGAGATACTATATATATTTGTAATCTATTTTGTATCGGTATTTAGTATTTTCCTCTTGCGTGATATTGTGATCAAGTGTGTGCCATGTGATTATGTAGCCATTTGTATTTATTTCTACATCAAGCACTAGAATACTTGAATTAGAAAATATATAAATGATAACCATATGCAACAATATAATGAAATTAAAATATAACATTGGAAAATAATCGCGGTGCACCAAATAGAAATGGTCAACAGAAAAATGAGTAAGTTACACCAGTAACAATATGAGATTAATTGTAGAGTATGTACAAAATAGATTACACTTGTAGCACCTCAATCTCAAGATATTAATTCTAGAGCTTGGCTCATCCACCTCTGTTGCATGCAGCCCCTCCTCTTTTCCCTCGCTGACCGGTGGGACAGCACAGCAACATGTACAGCTGCGTCGTTCCCACGCTGCCTTGCAGAGCTCTCTCTCCCTCTCCGTTGCCTCTTTCTTTTTCTCTCGCCTCGTCCTTGCGACGAACGGCGCGGCCGTCACGAGCTCGTCCTGGCAGAGGCTGTCGCCTGCCGCGCCCTCACTGCAGGTGCGTACTGAGTCACGCAAGAAGCGCCGCGTAGTGTTCACGCAGACGCGCCCGGCCGCCGCTGTCTTTTCCTCCCTCCACTGGGAGATGCTCTCTCTCCGACGTAGCTCTCACCTGCTCCCCGCCAACCCTAGCGTCGCGCCGCTGGATGCTCTCCGTGTGCCTCCTGCCCGCAGCCCGAGGATCGCCGCCGTGCAGCAAGCATCCAAGGCCACTAGCCCTAGAGCTCACGCTATAAAAACTCCTTACGGAGCCCTCCCAGTCCTAGCCCTGCCGCCTGGGAACCGCCGCACCCTTCTGCTTCCCTAGCGCCGCCAACCAGCAGGCCAAGAGGAGGAGAGAAGTAGAGAGCGAGGGAAGGGAAGAGGAGGCTGCCATAACATCCTAATTTTTTCTGGATTGTTAAAAATGTGAATTTTAAAAAAAATTGGTGCTTGACGTGCTTTACTCGTAATCATAAGATTGTCTTCTTGTGATCTCTCTAAATTCCTAGTAATCAAAGTTATTAAAATGTTTTGTGTAATAAGGACAATTTAATGTTAGTAGCCATGGTGTTCGTAGCCATGGCGGGGCGCGTCGTGTCGCGAATCTATTTTGTATCGGTATTTAGTATTTTCCTCTTGCGTGATATTGTGATCAAGTGTGTGCCATGTGATTATGTAGCCATTTGTATTTATTTCTACATCAAGCACTAGAATACTTGAATTAGAAAATATATAAATGATAACCATATGCAACAATATAATGAAATTAAAATATAACATTGGAAAATAATCGCGGTGCACCAAATAGAAATGGTCAACAGAAAAATGAGTAAGTTACACCAGTAACAATATGAGATTAATTGTAGAGTATGTACAAAATAGATTACACTTGTAGCACCTCAATCTCAAGATATTAATTCTAGAGCTTGGCTCATCCACCTCTGTTGCATGCAGCCCCTCCTCTTTTCCCTCGCTGACCGGTGGGACAGCACAGCAACATGTACAGCTGCGTCGTTCCCACGCTGCCTTGCAGAGCTCTCTCTCCCTCTCCGTTGCCTCTTTCTTTTTCTCTCGCCTCGTCCTTGCGACGAACGGCGCGGCCGTCACGAGCTCGTCCTGGCAGAGGCTGTCGCCTGCCGCGCCCTCACTGCAGGTGCGTACTGAGTCACGCAAGAAGCGCCGCGTAGTGTTCACGCAGACGCGCCCGGCCGCCGCTGTCTTTTCCTCCCTCCACTGGGAGATGCTCTCTCTCCGACGTAGCTCTCACCTGCTCCCCGCCAACCCTAGCGTCGCGCCGCTGGATGCTCTCCGTGTGCCTCCTGCCCGCAGCCCGAGGATCGCCGCCGTGCAGCAAGCATCCAAGGCCACTAGCCCTAGAGCTCACGCTATAAAAACTCCTTACGGAGCCCTCCCAGTCCTAGCCCTGCCGCCTGGGAACCGCCGCACCCTTCTGCTTCCCTAGCGCCGCCAACCAGCAGGCCAAGAGGAGGAGAGAAGTAGAGAGCGAGGGAAGGGAAGAGGAGGCTGCCATAACATCCTAATTTTTTCTGGATTGTTAAAAATGTGAATTTTAAAAAAAATTGGTGCTTGACGTGCTTTACTCGTAATCATAAGATTGTCTTCTTGTGATCTCTCTAAATTCCTAGTAATCAAAGTTATTAAAATGTTTTGTGTAATAAGGACAATTTAATGTTAGTAGCCATGGTGTTCGTAGCCATGGCGGGGCACGTCCTGTCGCATCGCGTTCATCGTGTGTGTGCAGGTGTTCGTGGCGCTTAGGTCGTTAGGGTCGATCTTGCTCAGGTCTAGGGAGTCAGGGGTGAGTCGTGGTGCTCGAGTATGGACTCGGGTGGGAGTCGTGACAGTGCTTGAGGTGGAACGCAGGTGTGGGCGCGTTCCGGGACACCAAGGCGGAGCACGCTCGTTCTGTCAAGAGGAAGCAGCAGGAGTCCGAGCTCGTAGTGGACACCGACTGCGTGCACGAGTGTGTGCTCGTGTTGGAGCGCGTCGTCTGCAGAGACAAGGCGGAGCACCAGGTTGGGTGCCGGTGCGGCCGCCCGTCGTGGCGAGCTTGGGTCCAGCCCGTGCTGTTCGTGCGGCAGGCGGTTGGAAGATGCTGAATTGGCGGGCGTGGCATGCGCAGCGGAGGGAGGCGCGAGTGGGCGAACGAGTTGAAGACATGTTCTTGCGGAGGAGAGGTGGCTCACAACGCAGGAGAGGCCGGGTCACTCGGGAACGCGTTCGTACGCGCCGTGCTCGCTGTGTGCATGGTGTGTGTGCTGTTCCGGCTATATATGGCCATGTAATTCCCTTGTATCAGTTGAGTCGCATTGCTAGGATCAATCACAAGCCAACATACAGGCGGTTCGAGCGGCCGGGGCGTTCGTCACCATCATCGAGTGCTTGCACTGTTCATCTTCTTCCTCCGTCCGCGTGCGATTGAGTGAGCAGTGAGCTTGATCGAGGGTTGTAACTCCATCAATTGGTATCAGAGCTAAGTCAGGGCGAGGCGAGGGCGGTTTGCTGGTGCATGTTCTACAGCGGATCAGTGAGCCCACCTCGACAACCGGCGAACAAGAAGCGCATGGTCCCACGGCGGAGTGCGGCAGCGACGACCATGGCGGGCGATGGCGAGAGGACTCCTCCAGGCTCTCCGAAGAAGCCGTCCGGCGGTAAGTACGGAGAGGGCACCAGCGGCAGCGGGAAGGGGGAGATCGTGCGTGTCATCCGCGAGATCGGCGGCGGGGTGAACTGGCCGAAGCTCACCAAGACCAACTACACGAAGTTGTCATTGGTGATGAAGATCAAGATGCAAGCACGCAACCTCTGGGAGGCAATCGAGCCTGGCGACGTCACGCTGCAGGAAGATCGCATGGCGCTTGATGCCATCACCAGTGCCGTGCCGGACGAGATGGTGGCGGCGCTCGCGGTGAAGGAGACGACGCTCGAGGCGTGGAACACGGTGAAGGACATGCGGATCGGCAGCGAGTCGGTGAGGAAGGCGAAGGCGCAACGGCTTCAGCGTGAATTCGAGTCGATCCGGTTCAAGGACGGCGAGGGCGTGGACGACTTCGTGCTGCGGCTTCAAGGTCTCATCGCGGAGCTCGGGACGGTGGGGGAGACGATCGAACCGAGCAAGGTGGCAGAGAAGCTGCTCCGAGTCGCCCCCAAGCGGCTCTCGACGGTGGCGGTCGCGATCGAGGTCACGGCGGAACTCGGCAAGCTGACCGTGGAGGACGTCGGTGGACGGCTGCGCGCGGCGGAGGACCGAGCAGCAGAGGACAACGAGGTGGCACCGGAGAACACCGATGGCAAGCTGCTGCTCACCATGGAGCAGCGGGACGTGCATCGTCGGGAGCGCCGCAAGAAGGATCGCGAGGTGGAGCGTGCACGCGCGGTGCCGGCGCACGTGAGAAGAAGGGAGGCGGCCGTGAAGATAGTGACGACGACGACGGGCGAAGCAGCGTGCGTTCGGGCGCGAGCGGAAGTCGTTGGGGCAGATGCTTCAACTGCGGCCTTCGTGGACATTTCTCCAGGGAATGCCCGAAGCGCAAGAAGGAGGCGGCGATGTTTGGCTAGGCCGAGGAGGAGCCGACGCTCCTGTAGGTCGCCGTCGTGGTGTAGTCATGGTTTAGAGGGAGAATGTTGGAATAAACCACGCCATGGTGTTCGTAGCCATGGCGGGGCACGTCCTGTCGCATCGCGTTCATCGTGTGTGTGCAGGTGTTCGTGGCGCTTAGGTCGTTAGGGTCGATCTTGCTCAGGTCTAGGGAGTCAGGGGTGAGTCGTGGTGCTCGAGTATGGACTCGGGTGGGAGTCATGACAGTGCTTGAGGTGGAATGCAGGTGTGGGCGCATTCCCTGGACGCCAATGCGGAGCTCGCTCGTTCTGTCAAGAGGAAGCAGCAGGAGTCCGAGCTCGTGGTGGACACCGACTGCGTGCACGAGTGTGTGCTCGTGTTGGAGCGCGTCGTCTGCAGAGACAAGGCAGAGCACCGGGTTGGGTGCCGGTGCGTCCGCGCGTCGTGGCGAGCTTGGGTCTAGCCCATGCTGTTCGTGCGGCAGGCTGTTGGAAGATGCTGAATTGGCGGGCATGGCATGTGCAGCGGAGGGAGGCGCGAGTGGGCGAACGAGTTGAAGACCTGTTCTTGCGAAGGAGAGGTGGCTCACGACGCAGGAGAGGCCGGGTCACTCGGGAACGCGTTCGTACGCGCCGTGCTCGCTGTGCATGCCGCGTGCCCCAGGCACGGAAGCCAACGGTCATCGGCTGTCCATCCTTGGGAACCAGCCCCGGATGCCCTAGCTCTCCTGTATAAAACCCGGCGACGAGGAGACAGAGCCGGGAGCCGTCGTCGCCATCGCCGCTGGAGCCAGACTTGAAGCGCTGCACCTCTGTGTACCACAAGTCGCCGCCATACCGCGGTCTACATCGAGCTGTAGCGCACGTCTACGTCACCCAAGGTGCGCTGACGTTCCGCCTTGCCTTCCCTCTGTACGCCGGCCGTCGAGCCGTGTCTCCAGCGCCGCAACCGCGCCAGCCTTCTAGGAACGATCTTCGAGCTACTGCCATCTTTTGTGCAGGGACCGGCGCCGCTGAACCTTGCGCAACTACCGTCACTTGTTGCTCGCAGCCAACGCCGCCGCGGACCGGGGTACCGGCCACCGTGAGCGAACCGCGGCCGTGTTGCAGCCACGGGCAACCGTGACCCGCGCACGCGCACCCTAGCCAAGTCCACCGTGACGCGTCCCAGCAGCAGTTGGAATCCGTGCATGCGCGCTAACCCAGCCAGCCAGCGCCGTCGTGGAACCGGGTTGGCGGAGCCTCGCGAGCGCCGCCGCGCCATCGCCGTGCACGCCATGCTGTCCGCGAGCGTGAACCCTGATGTCGACCGCCGCTGCCGCGGGCTTGGAATCGCTGAGACCCCGTGCGCCGTTGCCGAGCCTTCCTGTCGCTAACCTCGGCGTCGAAGAGCCATCGTTGGTCGCTGTCGTGCCGCCGCCATGAGGAAAGCCGCACCCACCGTCGCGCCACGCCGCGTCGAAGCACGCACGCGTTCGCGTGCGGGCGACCTCATGCCTGGCCACACCATCTCGCCACAGCCGCAGCCATAGGAAATCCCAACAGCCGCACCCAGATCTCGTGAACCCGGTGCACGTGAGCCACGGTGGACCAAGTCCACCGCCCCGTTGCAACCAAAGGCCGCCGGCCCATTTCTTGCTGGGCCATTTGGAATCCTTTTGGCATAAGTTTAGCCCGTTAAATGTAAACCCTTTTTCTTTTCCTACTGACCGCTGACAAATTGGGCCCCACATGTCATAGGCTGCTAGTGGTTGACAGGCGGGACCCACTGATCGACCCACCCCGTTGACGGTCACCGTTGACCAAGTCAACGCTGACGTCAGTAGGGCCCACTGCTGAAGTCAGCACGGTTGACCCCACTGATGACGTCAGCAGGCTAATTTTTCTGTTTCTTGCCTCTGTTTTACTATTGGCACTCGGCAAACACTGATTTTTCCACGTGTTTTTAGTTTTGCCGGCACTTGGGACACTCGGCAACTACCAGGTTTCGTAGTGAGCCTGGATTTATGTTAAGCCACCACTTGTGAACTGTGAAAGAATAGATAGTGGCAAGCAGGCCTAATCCTCAGTCTGTATCTTGTTGTATTTGGGTTGTTTGCTTGTTATTAGGTATCTGGTTAACCATATTGTTGTTTCTTTTTTAGTCTTTTGGGCAGCTGGCTAGGCGGTGCAGTGGATTATAATCGGATGTCTTAAAAAGTTACCTTTTGAAAATGATGTAGCATCTTGTATTGGCTTCTAATCTTGTGTTATAGGTGTGTCCTCAAACATTCATCTTACAGCTGATAAGTAAGTAGTGTAAGATCAAATATTTTACCATGACCTTGTGGGAAATGGGAATGCCCTGGTAATAAATCGTTGAGAAAATCATACTGAAAATCATGCAAAGCTTAATAAAAAAGTATGATTCTTTGGAGAAGTGAAATGGCATCATGGAAATGAAACATTAGGAGAGGTAATACGGGCCGGGACATCTGCGATGAGGATGCTCCGGCCGACTGAAATCAGCTTATCCTTATGTTGAAGCCTCTGTCTGATGCACATAGCTCATAACACGTAAAATTGGTCATGACCTGGACCTGCGGTCTGCGGATGTTTGTCTGCAGATGCCATACCACCGTACCATCCCACCAGCTGTCCTCTGTCCGTGCTAGGGGGACCACCTGCACCGCTGGATCCATTAGAGCCGCCGCTAGAGAAGCTAACATGTTGCACGTACTTGTCATGACAAATGATACTCTTTCCACTTTACTGCTTGTCTAGATGACTACATCCTAGAAATGTTACTTACACACACTACTAGAAAACCCCCCTGTAGGTACGCTATATTTAGATATAGACACGCTTTATTTTGTCTCTAATGTATAGTAGACATGGTTTAAGAAAACGTGTCTGGAGCGTTTTCGTATGGACCGTGTCAGACATTGTAGACACGAATTATTTAAACGTTTTTATAATAAGAAAAGACGCTTCATAGATACGTTTGATGCATGTCTATATTTATTGATACATTTTGGTAGACACATATATAAAATGTGTCTACTTGTGTAGCTACATAGTTAGTAACACGGCATTTTGTTTCAAAAAATATAGAGACAATCTCGTACAAACATTTATAAATCATGCCATGGTGTTCGTAGCCATGGCGGGGCACGTCCTGTCGCATCGCGTTCATCGTGTGTGTGCAGGTGTTCGTGGCGCTTAGGTCGTTAGGGTCGATCTTGCTCAGGTCTAGGGAGTCAGGCGTGAGTCGTGGTGCTCGAGTATGGACTCGGGTGGGAGTCATGACAGTGCTTGAGGTGGAATGCAGGTGTGGGCGCATTCCCTGGACGCCAATGCGGAGCTCGCTCGTTCTGTCAAGAGGAAGCAGCAGGAGTCCGAGCTCGTGGTGGACACCGACTGCGTGCACGAGTGTGTGCTCGTGTTGGAGCGCGTCGTCTGCAGAGACAAGGCAGAGCACCGGGTTGGGTGCCGGTGCGTCCGCGCGTCGTGGCGAGCTTGGGTCTAGCCCATGCTGTTCGTGCGGCAGGCTGTTGGAAGATGCTGAATTGGCGGGCATGGCATGTGCAGCGGAGGGAGGCGCGAGTGGGCGAACGAGTTGAAGACCTGTTCTTGCGAAGGAGAGGTGGCTCACGACGCAGGAGAGGCCGGGTCACTCGGGAACGCGTTCGTACGCGCCGTGCTCGCTGTGCATGCCGCGTGCCCCAGGCACGGAAGCCAACGGTCATCGGCTGTCCATCCTTGGGAACCAGCCCCGGATGCCCTAGCTCTCCTGTATAAAACCCGGCGACGAGGAGACAGAGCCGGGAGCCGTCGTCGCCATCGCCGCTGGAGCCAGACTTGAAGCGCTGCACCTCTGTGTACCACAAGTCGCCGCCATACCGCGGTCTACATCGAGCTGTAGCGCACGTCTACGTCACCCAAGGTGCGCTGACGTTCCGCCTTGCCTTCCCTCTGTACGCCGGCCGTCGAGCCGTGTCTCCAGCGCCGCAACCGCGCCAGCCTTCTAGGAACGATCTTCGAGCTACTGCCATCTTTTGTGCAGGGACCGGCGCCGCTGAACCTTGCGCAACTACCGTCACTTGTTGCTCGCAGCCAACGCCGCCGCGGACCGGGGTACCGGCCACCGTGAGCGAACCGCGGCCGTGTTGCAGCCACGGGCAACCGTGACCCGCGCACGCGCACCCTAGCCAAGTCCACCGTGACGCGTCCCAGCAGCAGTTGGAATCCGTGCATGCGCGCTAACCCAGCCAGCCAGCGCCGTCGTGGAACCGGGTTGGCGGAGCCTCGCGAGCGCCGCCGCGCCATCGCCGTGCACGCCATGCTGTCCGCGAGCGTGAACCCTGATGTCGACCGCCGCTGCCGCGGGCTTGGAATCGCTGAGACCCCGTGCGCCGTTGCCGAGCCTTCCTGTCGCTAACCTCGGCGTCGAAGAGCCATCGTTGGTCGCTGTCGTGCCGCCGCCATGAGGAAAGCCGCACCCACCGTCGCGCCACGCCGCGTCGAAGCACGCACGCGTTCGCGTGCGGGCGACCTCATGCCTGGCCACACCATCTCGCCACAGCCGCAGCCATAGGAAATCCCAACAGCCGCACCCAGATCTCGTGAACCCGGTGCACGTGAGCCACGGTGGACCAAGTCCACCGCCCCGTTGCAACCAAAGGCCGCCGGCCCATTTCTTGCTGGGCCATTTGGAATCCTTTTGGCATAAGTTTAGCCCGTTAAATGTAAACCCTTTTTCTTTTCCTACTGACCGCTGACAAATTGGGCCCCACATGTCATAGGCTGCTAGTGGTTGACAGGCGGGACCCACTGATCGACCCACCCCGTTGACGGTCACCGTTGACCAAGTCAACGCTGACGTCAGTAGGGCCCACTGCTGAAGTCAGCACGGTTGACCCCACTGATGACGTCAGCAGGCTAATTTTTCTGTTTCTTGCCTCTGTTTTACTATTGGCACTCGGCAAACACTGATTTTTCCACGTGTTTTTAGTTTTGCCGGCACTTGGGACACTCGGCAACTACCAGGTTTCGTAGTGAGCCTGGATTTATGTTAAGCCACCACTTGTGAACTGTGAAAGAATAGATAGTGGCAAGCAGGCCTAATCCTCAGTCTGTATCTTGTTGTATTTGGGTTGTTTGCTTGTTATTAGGTATCTGGTTAACCATATTGTTGTTTCTTTTTTAGTCTTTTGGGCAGCTGGCTAGGCGGTGCAGTGGATTATAATCGGATGTCTTAAAAAGTTACCTTTTGAAAATGATGTAGCATCTTGTATTGGCTTCTAATCTTGTGTTATAGGTGTGTCCTCAAACATTCATCTTACAGCTGATAAGTAAGTAGTGTAAGATCAAATATTTTACCATGACCTTGTGGGAAATGGGAATGCCCTGGTAATAAATCGTTGAGAAAATCATACTGAAAATCATGCAAAGCTTAATAAAAAAGTATGATTCTTTGGAGAAGTGAAATGGCATCATGGAAATGAAACATTAGGAGAGGTAATACGGGCCGGGACATCTGCGATGAGGATGCTCCGGCCGACTGAAATCAGCTTATCCTTATGTTGAAGCCTCTGTCTGATGCACATAGCTCATAACACGTAAAATTGGTCATGACCTGGACCTGCGGTCTGCGGATGTTTGTCTGCAGATGCCATACCACCGTACCATCCCACCAGCTGTCCTCTGTCCGTGCTAGGGGGACCACCTGCACCGCTGGATCCATTAGAGCCGCCGCTAGAGAAGCTAACATGTTGCACGTACTTGTCATGACAAATGATACTCTTTCCACTTTACTGCTTGTCTAGATGACTACATCCTAGAAATGTTACTTACACACACTACTAGAAAACCCCCCTGTAGGTACGCTATATTTAGATATAGACACGCTTTATTTTGTCTCTAATGTATAGTAGACATGGTTTAAGAAAACGTGTCTGGAGCGTTTTCGTATGGACCGTGTCAGACATTGTAGACACGAATTATTTAAGCGTTTCTATAATAAAGTGAAATTAAACTGGGCATACAACTTTTTAGGTATTGATTCTGTTAAGGTTGAAAAGAACTAAAAGTATTTTTCATGGACTTTGACTTTGCTGCTGTTAAGGCATGCTGAATCTTCTAAGAAAATTTTCATGGACTTTGACCTTGCTGATGTCTCTTAAATAAATGAATCGAAGCTGGTGGCACCAGGAAGCATTGCCCACTATCTTTTGTTTGTGCACTATTTGTCTATAAAGTAAATGACTTGGTTTGTAATCTGGTACTGTTGTTCATTGTGCTATCTAATTTGCAGGCTGCTATATTGCATAAAACCATTTTTGTACCAAGGGCATGCATATGAATAAACATAGAGGGACGAAGTCTTGGCTGGGGTGGCGGAATCTCTTCTCTTAATTAGTTTTGATCATGTTTCCTTTCTATCATTGAGATGGCTGAGGTGTGTGTACACATCATATCTGCAGTCCGTAGGAATAGGTTTTGTTTTGTTTTGTTTCAATTCCAACTTACCTGATACTGGTAAAGATTGGCAAACACTTGATATCCATTATTCTTAGAAATAAGTGGATCCAACATGTTCTGGTTTAATAAAGTGGACTCGAAATAAAAATATTGATGCAAGAAAGGTAATCAACACTACTTTTTTCTATAACAATTATATATTATGTTGCCTTCTTTTTTTCTGAAATGTAATGTGCTGCCTTCTACTATTTAATATAGTGTACCTGCTGTTTCGTTTAAGATGGCTGAAATCCATTTGCCATAGAGCGATCAAGGGAGAAGCGAAGACTGGGCGAGCTTTGCCCAAAACATTCGGATGCTAGCTTACTCGGATGCCTGAGCTCATGATTTTATATATTCTGCGTGCTATAAGAAATGTTTTTTTCTGGAAAAAAATGTGTCATTGATTTACTCTTCGATACATATGGCCTCAATATTATCGAGGTACTACAGCAGGGAGTACGAGCACCACGGG
>OAMR01000009.1:3879893-3925122 GCA_900205405.1 Echinochloa crus-galli | reverse complement strand
CGATTGCTTTGGTAGCCCGCAGAGAAATCGCAATTGCAGTAGCAATGTGGACCGGGATTGCACAAAGCGTGGACTTCGCCAAAGTAAGACGCCCACTTCTATTAAGCAACCTTCCTTTCCAGGTAGGAAGACGACCAGCGACCTTATCGACCAAGGGTTGTAAGGCAGATTTTGGTAGCTTGGATACGGAAAGTGGGACCCCCAAGTAAGTGCATGGTAATGTAGAAGTCTGACACTGCAAGATGTCTCTAGTAAGCATTAATTGACCTTCAGAGCAGTGGATGGGGTAGACCTGACTTTTCTCATAATTAGTCGCTAGCCCAGTGGCCTCCGGCCTCTGTGCCTTCTTGGGCGCCGGCGCCCTGTGCAGGGGCAGCGAGTACCTGAACCACATGTCGCTGTAGGGCTCCGGCTCGTGGGTGGAGCCCGAGTCCGGGGACGAGTTCGCGCTCTGCTTCCTCGACGACACTACATGATGGGCTGTCTGCGGCGCCATCGCCCCGGTGATGAGGAGCCTGGCGGTCGACGGCATCGCACTCCACCCCCCCCTCGCTTTCTGGTCTCCCTCCGATTCATGGAAAGCTTGGTGGCGAAGCAGCGCGCGGGGGAGCTGCGCGCTCCATGACATGTGGGGACGGGTAGGGTGGGGTCGGCGTCGCAGCGGGGGTGGCGAGTGGGGGGGTGATGGATGGGCGGACGGCGGAGGATGCACGGTTCCGGCTAGGGATGGACGCTAGTCGTCAGATGGGTGCGTACGTGGAGGTGGAAGGGGACGGGAGTGGCCACGTGGCGAGAGGCTTGTCGGTGTCGAGTAGCATTGGCAGCTCGTTCGATGGCTGCCAAGTGGGGCCCCGTGCTTTATCGGCACAGCCCCGACCCCGCCCGAGTCACTGGGGAATCAGAGACGGGCCGACCAGCAGCCCTGTGATGTTTGGAGGTGCGGAATCTAAGTAGTGTACGTATTATTTCAAAAAAACTGTTTAGAATAATTGTGAATAGTAAAAAAAGAAGAGACTATAACAACAAATCGTATTAAAATGCTTAGGTTCATATATAATCACGTACAAATTGCTTAGGTTCATATATAATCATGTACAAATAACAAAAAAGAGATTTTAACAAATAGAGAATATTCAAAAACTAGGGTAATAAATATGTACATATAAAACAGTTTAGAATAATTGTGAATAGTAAAAGAGATAATAAAAAATAAATTATATAAAAATACTTGAACTCTTGAAGAATCGAATCGAACCATGTTCTTAAAGAAACCATCCCCTAACACATCTTTGCCGTGCGTTTAGTGGAGGCGCACGGCAAACAGGATAAAAAAAACTTAGCTGCTAACGGTTGCTAACGGCCGGTGAGAAAAAAATGTTTGCTGTGTGAAAAAAAATAAGCGCACGGAGTTTGCCGTGCGCTATAAGGAAACGCACGGAAGCTTGTGTTTTATTTGTACAGTAGTAGAAGGTGAAGAGGTCCCCCGCAGGCATAAGAAATCTGCTATTTCCGTTACTTCCGCCCAGATCCCATCTATCCACTTATCCCGGTGGTGAATAAAAAAATATAATATGAGGAAACTTGAAATATTGAGAATAAAATATGAATAAAAATGGAAAAAACGGAAAAAAATGTGCACTCCCGAGAAAGATTGCTAATAAAACATTAAACCCCATTGGCTTGCACAAATGAATATGTGGTCTGGTGGTAGGGCATTAGCCTTTGAAGCTTGAGGTTGGGTGTTCCATTCCATCGTCTCCCATCTTTATTTCTTTTTTTTACTAATATTCTGGCTGACCGCAGCTAGGTGGCGTGGCAATGGTGGCACGGCTGACCGCAGCTAGGTGGCATGGCAATGGTGGCCGGTGACGTGGCCGACGGCGGTCGCGTGGCGTGGCAATGCGGCCGGGTGACATGGCGTAGGTGGTCGGTGACGTGGCGAGCGGCCGGATGATGTGGCGTAGGTGGCCGGTGACGTGGCCGATGGCGGCCGGGTGGCGTGGCAATGCGGCCGGGTGACATGGCGTAGGTGGTCGGTGACGTGGCGAGCGGCCGGATGATGTGGCGTAGGTGGCCGGTGACGTGGCCGATGGCGGCCGGGTGGCGTGGCAATGCGGCCGGGTGACATGGCGTAGGTGGTCGGTGACGTGGCGAGCGGCCGGATGATGTGGCGTAGGTGGCCGGTGACGTGGCCGATGGCGGCCGGGTGGCGTGGCAATGCGGCCGGGTGATATGGCGCGGTGGCCGACGGCGGCCGGGTGACGTGGCCAGTGATATGGCCGATGGCGGCCGACGTGGCACATATGACTAAAAGTATTGGTACTTAAAGGCTAACAGTCCAAATTATACACAAGGAAACATGTGGTGTAGTGGTTTGGTTAGTTTGATAGAAGGCTTTGGTCTTGTGTTGAATTCTTTGATGCGGCTACTATTTTTTGAGTATTTGAATTTTGCAAGTGCATGCTCCTATATATCAACACAGCAATAAATTAAGAAAGTTCCTTCAATACGCAACAAAAATATTGTAGTCCAATGGTGACATAAAAATGTTTGAAAGGTTGTAGGTTCGATTCCTTCTGCTGTCACTAGCAATGTTTTTTTATCAATTTTCCCTGTGCTTGCGCCCCACGGCCATGTCTAACTTTGTCTCGTTTTGATACGTTTTTATAGTCGTGTTGGAAATCGTCTTTGTATCACTATATACAATTACTAGCAGACGCGGCACGTGCGCACGCACGTATGTATATAGAGCTTTAGCTATTCTCAAATTTAGAGGCACAATATTTTTCGAGTTAGTTGGTCTTTATTTATATCGAGAAAAACTCTTGAATCTTTTGTCTATTAGCAATACGGGATCATTGTCTGCACGTGGGGAGTTAGGGGCCCACCTGGCCGGAGGTGGGTACGCGCGGGACGTTGGGTGAAAAAAGTTTTGCGAAGAATGAACTAAAAGCGCCTGAAACATGCAATTTTTTCTAGCGTTTTTTTGTTCTTCCCTTCCACCAAAAAAATCTGACAGGTGGGGCCTCTGTGAGAGGGTGGGGGTGGATTTTTTGGTAGAAAACGTTTTCAATTCTCTAGGATCCTTATAGTATAGATTTGAAACACTTTACAATATGTCTATAAGATAAATAACGCTTTAAACCGTGTCTAACATTATGTCAATTTGATACGTTTTTGCAATCGTGTTAAAAATCATCATTATATCACTATATACAATTGTTTGAAACACTTTATGATGTGTCTACAAGATACTAACGCTTTCAAACATTGTAAAGTTGTCTATTTAGATGTCCGAATGTGTTAAATAGACAACAGCTATCTAAACATTTGTATATGCCCTTACCACTTGTAAGCTTGATCAGCTACAAAGTATTCCTCTCCTGCAGCGAGCTTCCACTCTAAGTGATCTGCATATGTTGTAGCGATATAACCGTCGTCCACGCATGTGATCATTAAAATCAGAATATCACAAAAAGCCATGTACCGGAGACCGGCTATTTGCCGTGCGTCTGGGGCGCACGGCAAAGGCCCAGATACACACGGCAAAGCCTACCATGTCTAACATTATGTTATTTTGAGACGATTTGAATAGCATGTTAAAACAATGTCTTTATAAGACTATTAACTTTAAAAACGTATCTAATATCGTGACACATTGCCATGGTCCGAAAATCGTGTCAAATAGCGTCTTTAAGTCCCGATATAGAGACGCTTTTACCCTGCGTTACTATCGAACCGTAGCTAAGGGGGGTTTTTCTAGTAGTGACATGTCCATAGCGCGTGTTTTTTAAGAAAATGATAATATATCTGGACTATGTGCCGCACATAACCCAAAACTTACAATAATTTTAGCTCAATATATAGCAGATAAAAATTAAATAAGAAAAAACACACAAGCAAAAAGCGGTAACTACAAGTAATGTCTGTTATAACTTCTCTACATATTCATTCTTGGTGAAAATATGGAAAGCTACCCAATACTTTAACCGCCAAACACAAGATTTCTCGTGTCCTCACACTGCAATAATATCGCAGCCACTATGTTTCCTTAAAAGTACCTCTAAAACAATACCTACATGTAGGAATATAATGTTGAGAATGCAGTCGTCACTTCCATCCGGTAGTAAAACTGAGATTGAGTTTTGTTTCTAAGGCACCAATGATGTGAGGGCGAACCCAACAACAAACAAACGCCTCCTAATGTGCATCTGACCTTCACAATGGAATTTGTGTACTGCTGGCCCCTGTCCCACCATTGTTGTCCCCACGCCAATACCCAACACACGAGGGAACATGTGGTGAGCGGACCACGCCTAGCTCGCACCAGGCAGCATGTGGTATGTCTGTAGAGTGGGTCTATCTATTTTGTTATTTAGTGTCTGTAACTAATTAGGCCAGCCTCAGTGGGGATTTCACGAGAAGTTTCATAATATTAAATGTATTGATGTGGTATGCAGAGAGAAGAAAGAGTTTTATGGAACGTGGGAGGAGTTTCATCACCATAAAATTCTTTTGGCACACACGCCCAGTTACCTAGACTCAGTCGGGGTTTCACGGAAGATTTCATGGCATTAAATCTGTTGACATGGCATATGAGATAGAACAAAGAGTTTTATGGTATGTGAGAGAAGTTTTATCACCATGAAACTCATTTGAATTAGTTACCTAGTTTAAGATCTAGGTAATGAAACTGTGCACTGAAACTGGCCTTAGAAGCATTGAAATAAGAGAAATTGGTGTATAATGTTATGTTAAGGATATTTGTTTCAGTTGGTTTATTTCTTTGAAGTAGTAACTTCATAGTTATTACGCATGGACAAATGTAGTGAAACAAAGGGAACACCAAACAATTAGGACATGTACAACCCACATATAGCAACTGTTTTTTTGTTGCCACATACGCAAAATGAGCTGATGTAGCCATCATTTAATGAAGAAGATAGTGTTGCTGTCTACTATCTCGTCTACTGCTTTTGCCTCATGCTACCATGCAAAACAACATAAACAGGAGTATATTTATTATGGCAACGGATCAGGTGCAAACCAACCCTTCCGTGCAAGCTATGCAAACCACAATCTGATCCACACGATGTTGATCCAATGGGCCTCCCAGCTCCTATGCATGTCGCCATGCATGTTGGTTTTGCCAATCCCCTCTCCCACCTTCCCTGTGATTTTGCAAATTCCCCTCCCACCTTCCGTGCATGTCACGTTGGTTTGCATAGTTTGCACGGATGTGCTGGTTTGCATAGGATCCGGACCCATTTATTATCACACAGACAGCTAAATAGACAACCCATTGTAGATCAGAGTTTGTAGTCTCTTTGAGGACACCCGTTAAATCAGAGTTTGTAAAGTTGTCTATTTAGATGTCCGAATGTGTTAAATAGACAACAGCTGTCTAAACTGTTGTATATGCCCTTACCACTTGTAAGCTTGATCAGCTACAAAGTATTCCTCTCCTGCAGCGAGCTTCCACTCTAAGTGATCTGCATATGTTGTAGCGATATAACCGTCGTCCACGCATGTGATCATTAAAATCAGAATATCACAAAAAGCCATGTACCGGAGACCGGCTATTTGCCGTGCGTCTGGGGCGCACGGCAAAGGCCCAGATACACACGGCAAAGCCTTTGCCGTGCGCATTTAGCCCAAGCGCACGGCAAAGGCTGCACGGCATAGCTCTGCACGGCAAACAAACCTTTGCCGTGCGCCTTATATCGCGCGCACGGCAAAGAATGTTTGCCGTGCGTTTTGGACGGCACACGGTAAAAAAAGTAAACAGAGACGGCACCGCACAGAGACGGCAGCTTTGCCGTGCGTCAAGATGCACCCGCACGGCAAACATTTTAACAAGAAAATAAAAAAAAATGGAGCGGCCGTCCTGGCCGCCCGCACCGCCAGAGCTCCTGGCCGCCTGCACCGCCGCCGTGGGGAGGCCGCCGCAGCCACGTGGAGGTCGAGCTGGGCCGCCGCCGGCCGCAGTCGTCGACCGACGCCCACTGCGCCACCGGCCGCTGCTCGCTCCACCCGCCGCCGCCGCCGTTCTCCAGCCGCCGCGCGCACCGGAGGGCGCCGCCGCTGCTGAGAGGAGGGCGAGCTGAGGGGGAGCGGCGCTGGCCGAGGGAGAGGGGAGGGCCGGCGGCACGAGCTAAGAGAGGGAGAGAGAGAGGGGAGGGCGGGCGGCAGCGCGAAAGAGATAAGGATTGGGAGGTGGAGAGATAAGGCTGGGTGGGAGGTGGGGCCGGTGGAGTTGATGGGTGGGAGGTGGGGCAGGTGGATTTCTTTGCCGTGCATTGGATTAGAGGCAAAAATTGGATTAGAGTTGATTACAGTTTTGTTTGCCGTGCGCAAAAATTAAAGCACCCGGCAAACATATGAATTTGCCGTGTGTTAAACAAAAACGCACGGTAAACAATGAATGGACCAATAGGAACTCACTATTTTGAAGGGTTGGATCGCTGACGTGGCGCTGACGTGGCGAGTTGTGTTTCTTTTATGCGTTTATAACAAAATTTTGGATGCCTAAACAATTTCAAATGAAAAAATTGTCAACTACAAAGTTTTATATTTCGTCGAGATGTACGACTTTCGCATAAATTTTTTTTCATATGAGATCATATAAAAAAGTTTGTATTCAAAAATACATTTACTAAACCTCTCATATACAATCACACATATACATATACAATCTCATTTGTTAGTGATCATATGTCAATATGTTTGAAATTTCTTTTCATTTCATTTTAAAGAGGACTAAAGAAATTTATACTACTAACAGACCACGTACCATTGTTTGGATATACCAACTACACGAAATCTATGTTAAGTCCCTGATATAAGTATGATTAGGGAGGGACCACCGTGAATTGGAAATATAAAGAGGACCATGATTTGGAAAATGCAAACACCAACTTTTGTAAATACACGTACCACCATTTCGACCAGAAAGTTTTATAACGTTTCGAGATCAACAAGTTTCATTTAGAGTGTTTCCCATCGGAGGTAATAAGACATGTAAGATTTACTTTAACATTGTCAAATGAAAAACTGTCCACAACAAAAATTGTTCATCTTGATGAGTCATAAAACTTTGTAGTTCAAAACATTTTCATTTGAATTCATTTAGGGCTTCAAAATATGTTTTGAAACACCTCTTTGCCGTGCGCAAAAAAGAAAACGCACGGCAAAGACACATCTTTGCCGTGCGTTTAGTGGAGGCGCACGGCAAAACACATCTTTGCCGTGCGTTTAGTGGAGGCGCACGGCAAACAGGATAAAAAAAACTTAGCTGCTAACGGTTGCTAACGGCCGGTGAGAAAAAAATGTTTGCTGTGTGAAAAAAAATAAGCGCACGGAGTTTGCCGTGCGCTATAAGGAAACGCACGGCAAATAATAAATTTACCGTGCGTTTTTTGTTTGCCGTGCGCTCTATAGACGACGCACGGTAAACAAGCTCTTTGCCGTGCGCCCGATAAAAGACGCACGGTAAAGAGACTCACGCACGGCAAAGATCCGTTTTCCGGTAGTTTATATGGCTGCAAGTAAAATAGCCATGCTGTTAAATTGTGTTTTCCTCTCAAGTTGCAGCGTTATGTACTCATGATTTTCCAGTCTGAACCCTATCTCAAGCTTGTTACATAGTGCTGTTCGTCCGAAGTTGATAAAAGAGCCTGGGCCGAAAGAATCAAGGCACAACTATAAAAAGACCGTTAAGCTTCTTTTCATAGACTGTTCCTCTTTCAAATTCGATAGGACTCTCTCAGTCGATAAAAAATATGACTGCCGCAGACGTACACCTCTCGTATTGAGTGAGAGCTAGAAAGTAGGTACAGCAACCATATAATATGCACGACGACATATATAAATGTAATCATAAAACAAACCACTTGGGGCCAACTTTAGATGACAGCCTGCCACAGGAACTGATGATGAACCAGACTGGACCCGCAGTCTAACCAGAAAAATCGGAAACCAGCGCTTTTTTCTGCCACTTCAATTTGCATAAAAGACCGGCGTGCAACGAATAAACGCTGCTGAAATGTCGGAATTGAGTTCGACCGCCAAGTTTTAAGGCCAACGGCTAAAACCACCAACCATAGGTCAGAGGTTACTTGTGCTGGAACCTATATAACAAGGTTCTAGTTCTCAACTTTTAAGTGGAGCTTCGACATGTTAGGATGCGAGCTTCTGATCTTCAGCCTGGCCTGCTGTAAGTAGTCTTCCTTTCTTATCTCTGTTTGCTCTCTGAATAACCATTCTAATTTAACACTAAATAATACTATATGTGCCTGTATGTGTGATGTGTTTGTAACTCTGTCATTTGACTCTTCATTTCAATTTTTCTTGTCCACTGCTTGTTGCAGATAATACTTTGAGCTAGGTAGCTTGCTGGTTTGAGCATATATGGAACCCGCTGCTGCATGGGCACCTTGTGAGTTTCAACTGGCGAACTGGACCATTGAAGAACAAGCGCCAGATGATGATGTTTGGGCTCCTGCTGCAGGCCTTCCTGTGGAGTATTCGTCCATTGACATATCTGACGGTATATGGAGCCTCCAGCCATATGACCCTATTAGCTATAGCAGAGCGCAGAATCAGTTGGTTGAGTACAGTTACTATGCTGCAGCCACACAGCATAATGATCAGATTATTCATCAGAAAGGAACAGCAGCTGCACCACAAGAGTCGCTAGAGGTTGGTTTCGTGCACGATATGAAAATGGAGATTTATAACAGTAATGCTTTGCAGGTGTTTAAGGAAGCAGAACACAAGTTTAAGCATGATATCGGCATCATGAAAACCAAGATTTATAGGTACCCTCCAAGGATTAAAGAGCTCGACAATTGGTTTACTTTCCCGAGGATCGTAGCCATCGGCCCTTACCACCACTACCGAGAAGAGCTCAGGCATGCCGAGAATGTGAAACATGCATGTGGCTGCTTACTACTGTATCAAAGATTCAGGCTGCTCGGTCCAGGACATGTACGACGCGGTCGTCTCCGTCCTGGCGGAAATCAACGCTCGCCGCCTCTACGACAACGACGTGATGGAAGGTATCAGCGACAATGACTTCTTACCTATGATGTTCTTTGACGCGTGCTTCTTGGTGATGTACATGCTCAAAATGTCCGGCAAGCCCTTCAATGCTACGTTGTTTGATTTCTTTGATTCCAATGCCAATGACATCGATCATGACATCACGCTGCTTGAGAACCAGATCCCCTGGCCGGTGCTTAACGCCGTCATCAAGTACATGCCCGTGGATTTGAAGGACTTTATTGGTAATTGGAATGATGCCCGTCTGCTAGATATTTCTGATGAAGCACCTGATGTTGATGAAGCGCCTGATTACGATAGCTACAAACCACCGCATCTCCTTGGCCTCCTCCGGTTCCACATAGTAGGAAAACGAATAAGAAGAACTGAGGTGCACCATAAAGAAAAAATGAAATCAATAGGAATTTCAGTTAGTGCCTTGGAGCTTGCCAAAATGGGCATCAACCTCACAGCCAACAAAACAAAAAAGATTGTTGACATGGAACTCACCAAGAAATCGATCTTCTTCGCCGAGCTCTCCATGGCCCCTCTGTCTCTGAATGATTTACGCGCAAGTCTGCTGGTCAACATGGCCGCTCTGGAGTTATTTACCACCCCAGATTTTCTTGGTGACGATGAGGATGAAGCCTCTGCTGTCTGCTCGTACCTCATGCTCCTGTGCATGTTGATGCATAGAGAGGAGGACGTGCACGAGCTGCGAAAAAAGGGTATCCTGCAAGGTGGAGCAGGGCTCACCAACAAGAAGGCCCTGAACTTCTTCACCAACCTACAGATGCTGCGCCTCGGACGCTGCTGTGGCGAAGTCATTGTACAGATTGAGCGTTACAAGAAAAAGAGGGCGATACTGATTTCGTTGCACGCGTTCATTTACAGCCACTGGAAGACCATCCTAGGGGTTTTCTCCGCCATTGGTGCATTTGGCAGTATCTTAGGGGCAATCAAGTCCCTCAAGGGCGCCCATTGATATATTTTTTTAGAATCATGTTGAGCTATCTCAGCATGTGCTCTCTGTATCAGTAAATCATTGACTCCCATCTTCATCATATGTATGTCTCGAGACAGTATTGTCTACTTGTCTGTTGTTGACATGGAGTTTGCAAACTGATTACGTCCAGTATACCAAGACTGAGAATTTACCTTTTCTTATTTTGAGCAAAATCAACCATAGGCCCCTAATTAAATTTGACTCAGATTACCAACTTGCATAGATGTCATCTCCCAAATATAATAATCATTTCACCTCAGGTCCAAATCACCAATTTAACCGTAAAACTGCCAACAGAGATGCTGACTGTGATATATTGTGCACCCACCTTGTAGGAGCCATCTTTTTGAGCAAATACAGCAGGTGCTCTGCCTTTTTATTCATAAATAGTAGAGTGAAGGTGTAAGTATAAGTACATGATCTAACTTAGTAACTGAAGAATATTCTGGTCCATGTGTGCTTGCTGATAGGATGTAATGTGGTCATGCTACACTACTCCAGGAATAGCCATCACAAACGGTTGGCCAACCGTTCGTGATGTTCCGCCACCAACCGTCTGTGATTTTCTGCGTCCGAAATAAACCCCAAAAAATACGAAAACATTAGGGAAAAAATTTATTTTTATTTGGAGAGGCCACCGGCCCTCCAAGCTCATAAATCACGCGCTCCGCGGCCAGCAGGGTTACAGCAGGTGCTCTGCCTTTTTATTCATAAATAGTAGAGTGAAGGTGTAAGTATAAGTACATGATCTAACTTAGTAACTGAAGAATATTCTGGTCCATGTGTGCTTGCTGATAGGATGTAATGTGGTCATGCTACACTACTCCAGGAATAGCCATCACAAACGGTTGGCCAACCGTTCGTGATGTTCCGCCACCAACCGTCTGTGATTTTCTGCGTCCGAAATAAACCCCAAAAAATACGAAAACATTAGGGAAAAATTTATTTTTATTTGGAGAGGCCACCGGCCCTCCAAGCGCATAAATCACGCGCTCCGCGGCCAGCAGGGTTCGAACTCGCAACCTCTCCCTCGCGCATAACCTCCTCTACCACTGCACCTATCCATCACCTATGACTGGATTGCGTTCCGATTCCTATCATATTATACCAGACCGAGTTTAAATTGCTTGTTTGAGGCCCTAAACGACTTCAAATCAAAATCTGTTGAACTACAAAGTTTCCTAACTTTTCAAAACCTACAACTTTCATGTTGACCGGTTTTTCATCCGAGGCCGTTTACGAAATTTGAATTTCAAATTTGAGAATATTCAAACTTAGATCTAGCAACTAGATGACTTCAAATGACAAAGTTGTCAACTACAAAGTTTCATGACTTGTCGAGATCTACAACTTTCATGTTGACCGTTTTTTCATCCGAGGCCGTTTACGAAATTTGAATTTCAAATTTGAGAATATTCAAACTTAGATCTAGCAACTATATGACTTCAAATGACAAAGTTGTCAACTACAAAGTTTCATGACTTGTCGAGATCTACAACTTTCATGTTGACCGTTTTTTCATCCGAGGTCGTTTGGAAAAACTCAAATTTCAAATTTTGAATACAAACTTACTTTTCATTAGTAAAACAATTTCAAATTAAAAAGTTGTCAACTACAAAGTTTCATAACTTCTTAAGGTCTACAACTTTCATGTTGACCATTGTTTCATACGATGTAGTGAGAGTAACATTGTTCACAAATCTTATAGGTCTCTCTTATAGTTTTAGAAACCATAACTCTATGAGAGAGATTGATTTTATGAACAATATTCATATGAATTTGTCAAATGAAAAAATGACCAAAGTGAAAGTTGTGCATCTTGAGAAGCCATACAACTTTATAGTTCAACATTTTTTGATTTGAAGTCATTTACTTTTTCAAAATGTGGTTTGAACGTGTACCATACACATCATCACAAAGGGTTCAAAAACCGTTTGTGATGAGGGGCATCACAAAGGGTTCGTATTACGAACCGTTTGTGATGGCCCCCATCACAAACGGTTCGTATTACAAACCGTTTGTGATACCCCTTATCACAAACGGTTTTGGTAAAACCGTTTGTGATGGGGGTATCACAAACGGTTTTTTAAAACCGTTTGTGATGGTGCCGTTTGTGATGTCGCTTTTTGTAGTAGTGCTAGATCATCACCTGCTGTATTTGATCAAAAAAACATATCTATCTTCCGTATGTCTCCATCCTCTTCCTCTCTTCCTCATCTCTCTCCTCTGTCTCATTGTTGATTAATGCCTTGACCTAGATCACCCGCTGCCGGTTGCCCTAGTGGTGGCCATTGCGGGACACGTACACTGTGGGCGCAACTTGGGAAACGATGCCAGCGCGTGGGCAGGAGGAATTAGTGGCTGCTCCGCAGAGGTTGGCAAGCAACATTAGTAATTTAGTATAGGTGAATCTACGAGAAAATCGAGTCTGGAACAGCTGAGGTCGAAGCGGGAAGGCATGGCAGCAAGCAAGCTTTGAACCGAGCTTCCATGGGCGAGGTACGTAGGAGCATCTGCAGGGGCCGCACAGGTGAGGTTGGAGAATGATCGGCGTGATGACCTATGCAGATCAGGGAAGAACGACGTCATTTTCATGGCCGTGTTTCTTTTCTCTCCGATAAAAAATTGTCAAAACGAATAATGCATGCATGCAGTACTAAATTAAGTCTATTTACAAAGCCTTTTTAGGGATAAGTGCGACTTTGCGCGACGAATCTAATGAGCCTAATTAATCCATGTTTTGCTACAACAATGCTACAGTAACCATTTTCTAATCGTGCGGTCAAATGCCTCATTAGATAGGTCTCGCGAAATAGTCCAATGCTGTGAAAATAGTTTGTAAACTAACTTTATTTAATACCCGTAATTATTGGTCAAAGCCCAAAAAAACATGTCCGAGTGTCATCATCCACCTGCCTCAGCTCCACCACCCTAAACACCCTCGTATCTCACGCAGCACCCTACCCAACCACCCCATTCCGCCCCCATAATGGTGCTACCCAAATCCTCCCCCAAGGTGGTCACCCCACCTGCTGGCTCGTGCTCTAGTGATAGCTGGCAGCCTGGCAGCGGGGACAAGTCGCATCTGGCCTGGCTGACTGGCTCCAACTAGTGGGTCTATTGGGGGACAGAAAGGAGGGAAAAATGGCCGCTCCTACGACGCCGGTACGGTGCATGACGGCCATGCTGTTACCGACCCAAAAGGAGGCGAGTGAGCACACTCCAGTGCCTTTGCTTGAACAGCTCCTTCCCCTCAGGCATTTTCAATTTGGAGCTGGACGTTCTGAAGAAGCATATCCTGTTTTGGATCAGCTGGCTCGTTATTTGCACAGCTGCGCTCTATCAAAATGTCTTTCATCGATTCGGCGCCTTTAAGGCGTTGGAACTAGACAATCGTGTCCAGCTAGCAGGACAGCCATGAATTTCGATCTCACCTTGTTCTGTCTCTACTTGAGCAATTGTTAGTTACTCGAAGGTTCCAGGAGATAGAACAGTCGTGCAAAGTCTGTTTTGCGGCAGTGTATCGCACGTAACAAGGTATGTGATATGCATTTGTGGTAAGTTTGTGCTTCACTGCTCCTTAGCAGTTTTACGTTTGGATTTTGGACTGGTAGAAAAAATAATCTTTAAGCTGCAGGAATATTTTTATTTGCAAGAAGCAAGATTTTAAGATAATTATGTTTGTAGAGGTATGCTTGCTTAAATACGCTACACGTCTCCACTCAACAACATTCTGTAAAGTTCTGCCAATACAGAGCAAAAAGATGCATATTAAAATTAATCTAGGCTCACTATATGGTTGACTTATCTGATAACAGATGAGCCTTACAGGTGGGACGTCGTGAGGGTTATGGCACGTCCTGAATCCCATTTTAAATTCTTGAGTATCATTGTAAATTCTTGAGGGTTGGGGCATTTTAAATTACTAGTTCCTCGATACTCTTATATGTAATTTAATTGCTAGTTCCTCGATACACAATCAGATACACGTCTACAGGTTCCACATGTTGCGCCCCGTCGTCTTGCTCAACGACGCTATCGCCACCGGCATCACCACCCTCAATCCACCACTGTCGTCAGGCCGGCCGCCTCCAGGCCATCCCTCTAAGCACTGGCGGATCTACCAATAGGGCAAGGTAGGGCGGCCTCCCTACCTAACCTCAGAAGAGCACCCCTAATACCCCTCCATTTTTTCTCCAAGAATCGAAGATCCGGCCGCCTTTCTTTGCGTTTTGAGCAGCCATGGCGGCATCCGGAGGTGGAAGAAGAGTCTGAAAATTACAAGCCAACAACTACCCTTTCATCTATCTATCTATACTAAAAGGATTCTAAATAATTGAAAACACTTTCCACCAAAAAATCCCATCTCACCCTCTCACAGAGGACCCCCCTGTCAGGCTTGGGGAGAAGGGAAGAACAAAAAAATGCAAAAAAAAATTAAATGTTCCAGACTCTTTTAGTTGTTTCCCCGCTCAACTTTTTTCACCCAAAAAGGACCCACTTAAATATACCCACATTTATAAGCACGTCTATACACAGTTATCCCGTATTACTAATAGACAATATATCGGAGAGTTTTTCTTCATATAAATAAATGCCAACTGTTAAGTTTTAACAATACATAAAGCTCTATATACATGAGAGAACGAATATAAAGTATTTTAAAAGTGCTTCGCACGGCTGTTCTGTTTACCATGGTCTACTAAAGTGACACTGTTTTAGTACCTATATGTCATCAATAAACGTGCATGGCACATGAGTTGAGACAAATGTATAGAAGAGAGTTTAGCACACACGTGCCCGGCGAGCATTGCAACTATATTTTATATTTTATATGTTATGTTTGATTTATTTTATACATATGCGTGTGCCTTTGCTAGTTTGTTAAATGGGTCAAGCAGTCAACCCAAATTTAATGATCCTGTGGGTGATGGCCCAGTAGTACAAAGCCCGAATTACCATATTCCTTTAAACGTTCGATCCACAGCCTGCTCATACCTCCTGTTCATCATTCCAGTCGCCGCTCCTACCTTCTGTTCGAGCGCCGCCACCGCGTCACCAAAAACGGCGAACCCTAGCACCTAGCGCTAGCGGCAAGGAGAGCGAAGATCCTGATCCAGCATTTGTGGGTGTATGTGGTATATTACACTACCAGATTTGCAACATTTCCCGAGAGGTGGCCAGCAGGTGGCCGACGGGGGCCTTCGTTTAGCTGTGCAGCTGGTCTGATTTTCTTGGTCGGTAATGGCTGGTCGGGAATTTATCTTCACTCACAGGAAAAGGTTCACTCAGACTTGAACACCGTCGGTCATTAAGAGCCAGAAAATGCTCACCCTCGGCCACTTAAAATGTCCTGTCGGTGATTGTTCTAAATCTAGTAGTGTTAGTATATAGCTTCGCTGGTTGAAGCTTGTGTTATTTTGTCTGCCCTACCTATATTTTTTCTCTGGATCCGCCACTGCCTCTAAGCCTAGTGGCCATGGAGCCCTACAGGGCAACTCTAAACCCGAACCCCTAACTCTAATACAGTGATTTGTTACTTTCTTCTGTTCTTGTTTTCTTTCCATCTCTTCATGATTATTTATGGTTCTGACCACCTTATCGCTTCCTAATCGGGAGGCTATCTCACATTTTGGGGGTTTTTTCAAACAGAAGAGAAGCCACTGAACTAAAATTACAACATGAAGGCTTAGATTGGCCATGCGATTTGCGACAGCACCTCCAGTCTCCACGCCGCCATTGGTCTATCCTCCAGCCCTCCAGACGCCGCCGCCGCGGCTCCAATTTAGCGCAGTTCTTGCGAACGATGGGCCTTTGCTTCTGCGGCGGTGTGTGCTGACTGGTTCCAGGAAAATTATGGGGACTATAAGGGGCTTTTTGGCCCATAACTAGGCCGAAGGCCCAAATCTGGCTCAATATAGGCCCGGGCCGGATTTGCTGCTGCTACTGTATATACAGAATCAGGCTCAGTACAGGCCCAAATCCGGCTCATCATATTCCAAGGCGAGCAGGCCCCATCTTCTACACATAATAGTTGGAACACAAGCGCTTAGAAAAAAAATTATTTCTCAAAAAAAAGAAAAAAAAATAGAATTTTGGAACACAAATCAGGCAACGCTTTTATTCTTCTCCGCAACTGAAACTCTTTTTCATATAGAAAATCTATTATTTCATATAATGAAATTTTTGTTATCAAATGCGCAGAATCATAGATTGGTTGTCTTCCGTACAGATTAACCATGAACCAAAATAATATTATTTGATATATATTTAGTTCACTGATTATATATCTCATATTTTTTACATTTTTTTGACCGGACTCATATTTTTTTACTTGTCATGCATCTCAAGTATCGTGCAGAAATATTTTTTGACAAATATATGTACATGAAAAATTAATGGCTAGTTTCCCTGGAGAACACCAATTCCGCGACGTGACATGGTGACACGCACTTATGTGATTTTTTTTTCTAATAACGTGACATGTATGTATAACTTTTGGAATAGACCACCGTAAAAATAAATGTGTACCATGCTTTGTATAGATCTATTTGGAACAAAGAATGTGTAGCATGCTTTATTACGCTGGTAGTCACGATTACGAAAAAAAGGGGGACAACGTGACTTGTGGAATGATATGTAACTCATGACATGCTAATGTACATTTTTTAACCATTGTTCTTTAATGCAAATAAAAAATGTGTCATGCTATCTATGTGTCATTTTTCTGTTATAATATGACTCAAACAAGAAACATGTCACATATATACGTGTTACATTTTGAGATATGGACGAGTTTTATCTACACATACGTGTAAGTACTATACACCCACCATTAGTATACCATTATACGTATGTCCGCATACTCATTTATTATTTTTAGTATATTCATATACTACTAAGATACTTCAAAGTAAATTACATGGAAAAATTTCAAAATCAACCCTATTGTTTAATATATTATGATTATACCTTTATAATACTAGTTGTAATGCCCGCGCAGCACGCGCGTGCTAAACTTTCTTCTACACATTTGACTCAACTCATGTGTCACGCACGTTTATTGATGACATAGGTACTAAAACAATGTCACTTTAGTGGGCCATGATAAACAGACGAGCCCTGCGAAACGCTTTTAAAAATACTTTATATACTTATGTATAGAGAGCTTTATGTATTCTCGAAACTCAATAGTTGGTATTTATTTATATGGAGAAAAACTCTCCAATTTTTTGTCTATTAGCAATACGGGGTAATTATGTATAGACGTGGGTACAAATGTGGGTATATTTAGGTGGGCCTTTTTTCGGGTGAAAAGTTTTGGGTCTTGAGGGGGAAATCACCTTACAACATCGATAAAATGGGTCTCCCCCTCCTTTCGTCAACATTTTTTCATGATAGGTGGGTCCTCTGTGAGGTGAGTATGGTCCTAATCTTGGTGAGAAGTGTTTTCAAAAGTTATTCTATTTATTGTACAGATAGATAGACTATAAAATAGTAATGTCCATATACTCGATGTTGTATGCTTACATACCCAAGGTATATATCATCACAGATGGTCAGTATCATCACATACTACGTGTATATACTCTTCGTTGGATCAGATTCATCATGTATGATGAGATACACATGTGGATGTAGCTACACGTGCGTGTAGAATGAATTTTTTGTTTCAGATATATTATATACTATGTGAGAATTTGTTTAGAAACATAGACATAATTTTTTCTTAAATATAAATAAATATAGTGGAATGAATGGAGCACATTTTGCCTTCAAGTCTAGATTAAATCTAATGAACATGCCAAGTTTATACGTTTTCCAAATTCTAACTTGACACAAAATAGGTATGTTGAACAACCACCTGCATGGCCGCATGCACGAAGGGAGGAGTCGCCTCCACGGATTCCACTGCATGGTCGCATGCATGGTAAATTTCAGTCACGGACAGGATGAATGACTTCCACAGAGAGTTATAGATTTTCTGGACCTACAAATCAGTGACTTCGAAAATAATAATTTAGGAAAGTTACTAAATTCAGAGATCACAACAGATGCATGGCTTCCAAACTTCATTACTGGCGAGTTTGTATCGGAAGTAACAGCATGCTAGATTTCCAGTTTGTATCGGAAGTAACAGGCCTAATAAAAGCAGGCTAAATTTCCAGTCATGCTTTTTAGTTTGTAGCTACTGCATGCCAAAACAATGACATTAATCGCAAGATGACTGGCCGTATAAATAGAACTTCTAACTTCAGAAAAAAAGAGGTGGCACATCTATGAGATTTTTTAGGTGGAGAGCATGGAACAGGAGGGAATGGTTGAAGTGCAGAGTTCCTATAGATATCTGCTAGTTTCCGGTGAGACTGAGACAAATAGAGACTGGTGAGCTGTTAATGGAAACTGAAAGGGAGAAGTGTGGTGAAACAGGGGAGAAGAGTTGCCAACCAGTATTGAGCGAAGCACACCCACCAACTTTATTTTGTGGCCCAAGCTAAGGTGTGCAGCAGATAAAGTATAACCTTCAATTAGGCAAGTCCATTGTGCAGTATTTGTTCCACAGAAGCACTACAAAGCTTGGACCTCGCCACCATGATCACATTCAAGCAGTCCACATGTATTTCTTAGAGATGATAAAAAATGGGTGGCTTATCCGTACCCATGTCTACTTCTGCTGCTTCGTGTTACAAACTAGCAGATTTTAATTAGATGGATTACCATTATCAAAACACTATTCTTTGAACTGGTGCTCCTGCACGGGCTAGTATTAGAAATTCATGATAAAAATTAGGCACATCTTTTATCTTTACCCCTTTATGATGCAATTGAGTCTTTTTTGGAACTTTGAAGGTTCAGTTGGAAGCAGAATGGAAGTATGGAATTGCCTCTCACTTGTTAGGTTTCAGGGCTTCCTTACTTCTTCTCCATACAGTTCATTTGTGTTCATTGCTTGTGATGTAGCTCCGATATCTTTTTCACAATATGTGGCATTGCTTGTGAAGTAGCTCCGATATTTTTGTCCTTTTCTGCTCATCGACAACCTGCCGTTTTTAACAAACTATCACAAAAAAAAAGTATCATTTGTTACTCCATTGTACTCTACATGATCTTCATATGATTTAACTATGTGTTTCGACGATGAATAAGTTAGATCATGTAGAGATCGATTAAGTATATAAGGCAGCTTAGATTCATTTTTTTATTGTGGCATATATAGGTGGATAATTTTGATAACTATCAAGAGTTATTTTAGGTAATAATCATAATATCATAGGTGGATAATTATAAAATAACTATTGACGGTTATTTTTTGCCATTATCATAATGGAATAAGTGGATAATAATTTAAAAAATATAGTATATCCAATGGCTACTATTATTACTCACATTAGATCCTACCAAATTGATGGCTAAGCTGAGAGAGAGGGAGGAGTCGGGAGAGAAGAAGGAGAGGCGGGGAGGAGGAGCAGGAGCCGCGGGGAGAAGCAGCACCATGCCGCCGCTCGTGAAGCTGCCGTCGAGGAGCAACCGGAGCCGGAGCCGAGGAGCTGCACCACCGCGAACCGCGAGTCCACGCCGAGCTGCAGCGTACACCTACGTCACCCGAGGTTGCCATGTGTCCCAGCCTGGCTGTTTTTCCTTTTCAGAAATATTTAATATTTTTAGAAAAAATATTTAAACTTCAAAAATTAATAATAAATCAACCATAGTTTAGAAAAATATGAAACAGTTTTTATATTTTTCTAAAATCATGACCTACGCGTTAGTGTAGAGTTTGGTGTTGTTTGTATCTTCGTGCTTCACTGTTTTGTTGTTTCTTTGCTAGTTGATCCCGTCTTTATTTTCTTGAGTTGGGAGAGAGAGAATAGTAAGATAAGATGATGGGAGCTAGCTTGAATAAATTGACTTAACAAAGAAATAATGAACTGTTTACAACTATTCATCTTGGCAGAGGAATTCTCGTTTTTAGGACAAAAAGGATTTCCGTTCTGGAATAAACAACGGCAGCGCGTGGCGGCTTCATTCACGACAGGTAGGAACGTCCAGCCGGGCCAGGTTTCAATGGTCCAAAAGAGACTTTTAGTGCAGCTGAGTCAAAAACACATTTACTTTTCATCTTCGTTTGGTCTCTAAACAAGCTGATGCACAAAAACGAAAAAATAAAGTATTCTTTATATCGCAATATATAAATCTTTAAAATTTGAGTTTCCTTAAGGCATGGCCCGGATCATTTCTCCAGTCTAGCCCCACAGCAGCTTCAATCGTTAGAGTTAATGTTAGCAGGTGCCATATCACTTTCAAACTGTTTGCGTACACACCAAGCGTATGCGTATGACAGTGCTGACTGATTCATGACGACAATTAACCCGTGAAGGCGTAGACTCCATCCGTTTAATAATCATCATGAAACTGCGCCGCACCGTTCCACCCTCTACAATAAGTAAACAAATACTAGCGACCAGCACTGATAAGTCATCTAGGTTCGGATAGGAGCCGAGTTGTCGTTGCTGCCGAGCGACAACACAAGATTGCGGTGATTTGCAGCTAGTTCTAATCAGGTCTGCCTACCCAACCTTGGTTGTTATTTATTGGATTTCGTGTCACGTTATCAAAACTAATCTATTTTAATTTTCTAGATACATAGATTTTGATATATGATTAGATATAACATCTACTATAAAGGTGCGCGCCTTGAAACAGAGGGAGCAGTACTCTGTTCTCCATGGAATATATTTATTCGTCCTCACTGCTTGAATTCCATGTATATGCACGGTTGTGCATGTCTTGTGTGGAGCCAAATCCTGGCGCCGCTCGAGCAGAACACAGCGATGCGCAAGGATGGGGGGGTAAGTCCAGTCTCAGTGGGGGTTTCATGAAAGTTTCATGACATTTAATGTGCTGCTGTGGCAGAGGAGAGAGAGTGGAGAGTTTCATGGGATATGAGAGGAGTTTCATCACCATGAAACTCATCTGTCACAATTACCTAGTTTCTAGTTTAGATAACTGTGCGATGAAACGCTGCACTAAGACTGACCTAAGTATCGCGGTGAAGTATCTGTGGGAGAGCCTAGAACGCGCTCAGGCCGAGATCCGGTCGGACACGGGCAGCAGCAACCGCGTGTCCCTTGCCCTTAAGGCCAAGGACAAGGCCGACAAGCTACACCGCCTGCGCGATGAATTATCCCACAAGATGGTCACGGTGACTGCGGCCATGACCATGTACAGTTGCAGTAGCATCACACAAATGCCTCGGCCTCCCTCAGAGTCAGACCTACCCCGACCTGATAATTATACTAATTTTGCTGGACGTAAAGAGACTAATAATAAGATATGAAAATACAAGTTCGGGGCTAATCAATGCTAGACCATCGCGGGTGGAGATTTTTCTGCAAAAGAAATATCTCATCTTTAAGAGCGGCTAAAAAATGAAGTCCTAAAATATTAGTTTCCTTGATTCTTTTTGTGGTAATAAGTAAATCATGATTATTTTTTGTCCTTTCTTCCCAATATTTTTGTGGTATTGGGAGCTCGGAGAGGGAGGTAAATTTGGCTCCAAATGGAGTTAGTATTGGGCACACGCAAAAAAATGGTGACAGAATTAGGCACTTTTGAAGCATCAATTTTGATTTTTATGCCCAAAACTGATTATTATGAGTGTTTACTGTGTACTCTTAAAGATGCTCTAAAACCGCACACAGCCAATCAGGGTTGAAGGAAATAGAAATATATATATGCCAGGCCAAACCGATGGTATGGTCCTAGTAGAATATCTATGAGCCTGCTTCTCTCATCAGTGGCGTAGCCAGGAAAAAAACTAGTTGGGGCGAACTTTTAATGATCGACTGAATCGAAATCAAGCATATTTCAATTCACATCGCATTAATGCATCCATACATTGTAATCGCACAATTTTAAAGTGAAGTTAGGATATTACCTCAAATTTGTAGAAAAAAATGATGGTTCTTACACCAATACATGGTAAATTGCAAAAAAAAGTAATAGATAGATGAACCTATAAATTGGATAAAGACATCAATTAGTAAATAGCAAGTAATAGTAAAGTGATCACATGATTCAACTCAAGTGGTAGTTAACAACTTAACATAATAAGAATATACATACCACTAGCAAAGTTCTAAAAACCTCTAGCTCTAGAGCGGTGTCTAGAGCTCTTTGGCAACTGTACTCTTCGATTTTTAGCTAGGGCACCTGCCCCAGCTTGCCCCAACGTGCATCCGCCGGTGTCTCTCATACAGATGTACAAGCCAGGTAAAAAAACAGTATGAGATCCAAATAATAGATTCTTATGTAGGTTATGAAAACCCACCCAGATTATTGTACATAATGTAATTATCTCCATCTCAAAATTTAGCTTATGGGCCAATATTGACAGCCCCGATGATGTTAAGCACTTTAAAGTGCTTATTGACAAGCACATACGCATACGCTTTAGTTTATTCACTATTATGAATACATATATGCAAACCATAGACTAATGGGCACATCCAAAAGACTGAACCAGCAGATCGCTTTCGACAAGCCATCGAGAAAATAGTGCCGGTCAAAATAAATCCAGAAAAGTTCGAATATGTGTGTTGAGTCGAAGACGCTAATCCGTGTATACAAAACCTAATCAGCCGAGCTACGGTCAGTTCATAATATATCATAGTCAAATGATGAAGTTTGGCCTGCACGATCGATATGGAAATAGAGATCTAAAACACTAATCCTATTATGGTGTTCCAGGAAGAAGCCCGCAATTTTAAGGATGATATACACAGTATTCCTACTTTGGAGCTCCATGAAGCGGCACACAAGTCTTATGAGAAACCAACAGAAACTGCAGCACAAGAGTCGTTAGAGGTTGGATTGTTTCATGATAGGAAAATGGAGATCTTTAATAGTAATCCTATTCTGGTATTCCATGAAGCAGCACGGAAATTTTATGATGATACCAAGCTGATGAAAACGAAGATTCATAGGTACCCTCGAAGCATTCAAGATCTTGGTAGCTGGTACACAGTCCCGAGGATGGTTGCCATCGGTCCTTACCACCACGGCAAAGAACAGCTCAAGCATGCGGAGGTTGTGAAGCATGTGGCTGCCTACTACTGCATCAAAGGTTCAGGCCACTCGGTCCAGGAAATGTGCAACGTGGTTGCCTCTGTCATGACGGAAATCGATGCCCGCCACCTCTACAACAGGGATGAGATGGAAGGTATCAGCGACAATGACTTCTTACCTATGATGTTCTTTGATGCATGCTTCTTGGTGATGTACATGCTAAAATTATCCGGCAAGCCCTGCAAGGTGATGTTGTTTGATTTCTTCGAGTCCAATGCCAATGACATCGATCATGACATCATGCTGCTTGACAACCAGATATATACGCCATCGTTAAGTACACGTCCGTGAGTTTGAAGGAATTCATTGTTAATTGGAATGATGGTCGTCTGCTGGATCGTGTTGATCAAGTGCCTACTGTTGTCTTTGACGATAGCTACGAACCACCACATCTCCTTGGCCTCCTCCGGTTCCACTTAGTGGGAAAAGGCATAAGAAGAACTGAGGTGCACGATAAAGACAAAATGGAAACAATAGGAATTTCAGTTAGTGCCTTCGAGCTTGCCAAAATGGGCATCAACCTCACAGCCAACAAAACAACAAAGATTGTTATTTCGAGTAAAATACACCATAGGCCCCTAAATTTGACTCAGATTACCAACTAAGGACCAGGACTGCCAATTTGCATAGATGTCATCTCCCAAATATACTAATCATTTCACATGAGGTCCAAATCACCGATTTAACCATAAAACTGCGCCAACATGGATGTTGACTGTGATTGCGCACTCACCGTGTAGGGGCCAACTTTTTGAGCAAATACAGCAGGTGCCCTGCCTCTTTATTCATATATAGTAGAGTGAAGGCGTTATTATAACTGTATAAGTACAAGAGATCCAACTTAGTAACTGACTCTAAACATTTTACAGTGGTTTATTTACATCACTGAAGATTATACACCCTCCCACTAGATCATGTGGCATTATTGTGGTCCATGTGTGCTTGGTTGATAGGATGTAATGTCATTCTTGATCATCACCTGCTGTATTTGATCAAGAAGCATCTCTATCTTCCATATGTCTCCATCCTCTTTCTCTCTAGCTTCCTCATCTCTCTCCTATATGTCTCCTTGGCGGTGTTCACTTCCCTTCAAATTCAAAACTCCCCCCAAACTTTCTCTCTCTAAACTTCACTATTCACTATCACATCAAATCTCTCTCCTCATGCATGGAGCATTAAATATAGGTAAATAAAAAAAACTAAGTACATGGTTTTGATGTACAAGTCGAGACGAATCTTTTGAGCCTAGTTAGGTAATGGTAGGACAATGATTACCACAAACAAACAAAAAGTGCTACAGTGCGTTACAGTGTTCAATGTGACATTTTCACCCAAACATTCCCTTTTGAGGGAAGTGAACACCGCCCTTGTTGATTAATACCTGGACCCAGATCACCCACTGCTGGTTGCCCTAGTGGTGCCCTTACGCGTGCCTCACCGCCACTGCGAGGATGATGGACCTTCTTGGGAAAGGATGCCAGCGCAGGGGCGGAGCTAGTATAGGGACATGGGTGTACAGATGTACACCCAATAATTTTGGTAGAAAAATCATAGGCTGTATACTCAATACAAATATATACTCTTTTTGGGCCAAGTTGCTTTGTATTTGAGCCCAAATACATCAAGTAAACTCTGTCCATCATGGAGCAACCTCTCTCTTCTTCCCAACAGCCATCTAGTTATGGGCCGGCCACTTCTTTTTTGGTTCAGCCCGTTCAGGTGGCCCAAGCGAGAGGAACGAGTGAAGGAATGTATTTTAAACAACTACTACCTTTATATCAAAACTACAAACCGATTGAGAAAAGCAAAGCTCAAATAAATTTTAGTTTCCTTCTGCATGCTTTGAAGGATTCCTCATTTTTCTTTAGGCCATGTTTGTGACGAATCTAATGAGTCTAATTAACCCATGATTTACTACAGTAATACTATAATAATCATCCTTTAATCATATGATCAAAGACCTCATTAGTGGTTAAATGTGTTTTAAAAATTTTCAAGCCCCAAAGAAACAAAGCCTTGAAAATATTTTATACAGTATGTACACCCAATATAAAAATCCTGCGTCCGCCACTGTGCCAGCGGGTGGGCAAGGAGGAATTAGTGGCAGCTCCGCAGAGGTTGGCAAGCCACATTAGTATAGGACTATAGGTGAATATAGGAGAAAATCGAGTCTGCAACAGTTGTGGTCGAAGCGGGGGAAGGCATGGCAGCAAGCAAGCTTTGAACCGAGCTTCCATGGGCGAGGTATGTAGGAGCAGCTGCAGCGGCCGCACAGGTGAGGTCGGACCATGATCGGCGTGAATACGTGATGACCTGTGCATAACGACGTCATTTCCATGATCGGAGTGCCATCCTCCGCCTGCCTCCACCCTAATAAACACCCTCGTGTCTCACGCAGCACCCTACCTAACCACCCCATGCCGTCCCCATAATCGTGCTACCCAAATCCTACCCCAAGGTGGCCACCCTACCTGGCTCGTGCCCTAGTGATAGCTGGCAGCCTGGCAGCGGGGACAAGTCGCATCTGGCTCCAACTAGTGGATCTATTGGGGAACAGAAAGGAGGGAAAAATGGCCGCTCCTACAACGCCGGCGCATGACGGCCATGCTGTTACCGACCCAAAAGCAGGAGAGTGAGTGGGAGAACTCGGTGGTGCGAGACATTTCCTTGTCTGAGTGTCGCACTGGCGGCTGGCCTCTTCTGCTCTAGCCCCGGCGGGTAACACAGGTGGACGACTCCAGAACTAGATAACAGAAATGCCAGCCTGAAGGCACTACCATACCAGTCCTTCCGCTTCCTCGGTGTCTAGATCGCTCGTGTGTGTTGGATTTGAGGACAAGCGAGCTCCATTTGTCGATTGATTTCAGGACATAGCGCTCCTGAAGAAGCTTAAACCCGTACTTCAAAGAGAAGCGTACAAGGCCAAAATATTCCAATTACATCTCAATATCAGAAATTCTAAAATATATATAACCTGAACTGCATCGTCTCTGAATAACGAAGGAGAGAAAGATGACGGGCCGGGTTCGTAAAGCTGGCCTCTGGCAGAAAATGCTGGAGATTGTTCGCGCTCTCAGTCGTCAGTCCTAATCCGTCCAGGGACCTCCGGGATTCCACTGACACACCTGCTGGATTGATCGACTAACCTAGGCACAACCTCTTACGCGGATAGCATACTTCAGTGCCTTTGCATGAACAGCTCCTCCGCTCAGGCATTTTCAATTTGGAGATGGACGTTCTGAACAAGCATCCTGTTTCGGATCAGCTTTTTTTAGATAATGAAATTTTATTCCGGCCTCTACGGAACGTACACAACCTTCAATTATTACAAAATCAGCTATCATCTATGTTTACCAAAGGGGAGAAAGACGAAAGCTGAGAAACAAACCCAAATTTAAAATTAAGTTTCCAACCATGATTTGCCATCTCGAATGCAATGGTCTCCAAAGAAATACTAGTAGCCTTGAAAACCTCCTTCGTCCTGTCATCACGCTGTAGCTGCGCCCAAAAGCGAAGCCAGTATGCTTGCCTGCAAATAGTCTGCAAAAATTAAGTGTATCAGGCGTTGTCAAAGATAATATCATTCCTGCATCGCCAGATAGCCCAACAAAAGGCAGCACAACCCACCAAAATCAAGTGCCTGCCATTTTTATTAAACGGCATTAATCAATTCCCTAGCATATGGAAGTTGATGTTGGAGGGGATAAGCCAGTAGCTAGATGAACAATTTGCCAAATCATTCTGGCATGGTGACAATCGAAAAAAAGTGTCTAATCGTCTCATTAGTATTACAGAAACAATATTTTTGACTTCCTTTCCAATTCCTCATAGCCAGGTTATCCTTTGTGCGAATCACCCCCTTTTAAAGGGTACCACGGAAAGATCTTTACTTTGAGAGGAATTTTTAGCTTTCAAATCAACTTATGACAGTTGGCTCAGCTGGCTCGTTGTTTGCACAGCTGCGCTCTAGCAAAATGGCTTTCATCGATTCGGCGCCTTTAATTAATAAGGCGCTCGGAACTAGACAATCGTGTCCAGCTAGTAGGACAGCCATGAATTTCTCACCTTGTTTCTGTCTCTACTCGAGCAATTGTTAGTCACTCGGAGGTTCCGGGTGATGGAACAATCGTGCAAAGTCTGTTTCGCGGCAGTGTATCGCACGTTACAAGGTATGTGATATGCATTTGAAGTAAGTTTGTGCTTCACTGCTCCTCAGCAGATTTAGGTTTGGATTTTGGACTGATAGAAAAATAATCTTTAAGCTGCTGGAATATTTTTATTTGCAAGAAGCAAGATTTTAAGATAATTATGTTTGTAGAGGTATGCTTGCTTAAATACACTCCACTCCTCAACATTATGTAAAGTTCTGCCAATAGAGAGCTAAAGATGCATATTATAATTAATCAAGGCTCACTATATGGTTAACCTGTCGCCGGCCGTCTCCAGGCCATCCCTCTAAGCCTACTGGCCATGGAGCCCTACAAGGCAACCCTGAACCCGAACCCCTAACTCTAATCTAGTGATTTGTTACTTTCTTCTGTTCTTGTTTTTTTCCTTCTTTGGATGATTTATGGTTCTGACCACCTTATCGCTTCCTAATCGGGAGGCTCTCTCACATTTTGGGTTTTTTTCCAAATAGAAGAGAAGCCACTGAACTAAAATTACAAAATGAAGGCATAGATTGGTAGCTTTTTCACGTTGCTGACAGCTAACTGGCCATGCGATTTGCGACTGCACCTCCAGACGCCGCCGCCGCCGCTCCAATCCTAGCCAAGCCTGTGGGGTCATGAGTCTCGGAGACAGGGGTGGGTAAACGATTAGGAGCGACGCACCTCCAAAACAAGCATGCCCGTCCTACCCTATCCTGAACATAAAACACCTAGTCTGGCCTATGGGGTCGTTAGTATCAGAGACAAGGGTCGGTAAACGACAAGGATCGGTGTACCTCCAAAACAAACGTGCCCGGGCTACCCTCTCCTGAACATACAACACCTAGCCTGACCTATGTTGTTGTGAGTCGTGGAGACAAGTCTTGGTAAACGTCCGGAACTAGCGCACATCCAGCTCAAGCGTGCCCGACATACCCTCTCATAAACACACAGAGCCTAGTCTGGCCTGTGGGGTTGTGAGTCTTGGAAATAAGGGTTGGTAAACGACCAGGCCCGATGCACCTCCAAAGAATACCAGGCCTATCCTCTCCTGAACACACGACACCCGACCGCTGTGGTACTGTCTAACAAGGGAATCACTCGAACCCTTTCATGGGGTAAGTGGTGTGCACATTTGACAAATTCCCATCACTAGTTTCAACTGGCGTGGTCCTCGAGCTACTATAGGGCGTGATCATCCAGAAAAGCATCTCAACCTCATGGTCAGTAACCGTAGCCATTACAAGTGATGCCGCTGTGGGACCAGGATCCCTAGGACCACTCATCCAAGGATTAAACTACTCGATAAGGAATGTTTGATCCGACTACTTCAAACCAGTCGGCTATGGTGCAAGACGGCGTAGTTGATTAGGAAACTCAGACAAAACTAGTCGTATACTAGTAGGAGACTCCCCAAAGTACTCTGTTGTAGTTATCCATGTTGTATACGACTAGGATTGTACAAACCGACTTGTAACCCTGCCTCCCAGACTATATAAGGCGAGGCAGGGACCCCACTCAAAACCAAGTAACACCACACATGCAATACATTCAAGCACACAGGACGTAGGGTATTACGCTATTCGCGGCCCGAACCTGTCTAAATTGTGTTGTTCGTGCACCATCGTTCCTAGAACTCGGCGAGACCCTCGCAAATCTACTCCTCGGGGTATCCCCGGTTAGACGTGCTCGACATAATTCGTCGACTTCTCCGATGAACTCTTTTCAAGCTCTGCCCACTCCTGCTCGGCTAGAAGTGATGGTGTTTCATCCTGCAGCATTCAAAACACAATTAATATTTGTGATTCTTCATGATACGACTACTTCAGTATCAAGACTACTTACTTCTAGCATCAGCGGTTGCTCCTTTGACAACTCTCCAATTATCACTGGTTTTTCAGTAACACCAGTAAACATGCGACTAAGTCGCATAAGGACTGTTTCATCAGAAATGTCCTCAGGAGCTGTACGAGACGGATCCGACATCCCTTCGTACTGAAATCCCAGATTAACTCGCTCCTGGAGCGGCTGGATTCTCCTCTTCATGAAACTGAAGGCTATTCCAACTCCAGTAAGAAACATTATTGCAGCGAATTCACAAACTCTTCCGCCATGAGCTCTGTTTCAGTTACAAGTGCTTCATACTGCTCCTCTGTCGTACCCGCCGGCAGCTGTCATTTGCTGTGAGCCACTAAAATTCTGTGTCGCTGCTAGGAACCATTACAATTCTAGGGACATTTGCTGGAAGCCATTATAACTCATATAATAACGTATCCATCTCAAACAGGTACAAAACACATCATTCTGGACAAGAATACCCCTGCCCTTTAAACAGACCCTACACGACCATCGTTCAACATGGTTTCAGCCACATTTGGCTATAAGCACAGCAAAATAGAAGAACATATGACATACTGAATGCACAAAAGAGCATGTGAAATTGCAGATTTAAGGAGAAGACACGATTTAAGGAGAAGAGCATGTCTGTGCCAATGTCAAGTAGCAAATCATTCCAATTTGTGCAATCCCTGTCTAAGACCATAGCAATGTTACAAGCTTCACAACACTCCCGACTGCCATCATCAATAATTTTAACATAAGCTCCTAAATTAAAAGCAAGCCTGTAGGATGAACTGGGATCCAATTCCTACACACACAATGGCACAAATCACCAGAAAATCTACACATGGTTCGATTTACTTCGCAATAGTGAGCCTAATTGCACAAAACCGAGCCTAATTTGCCCGAAGTTAGTACTAACCCTAGGGAACAGTGAGAGAAGACGTATCGTGGAGGCTCCATCGTGCATCCGAGACCACTGGAGGTCGCCGTTGAGGCCACCGGAGTTGGCCGCCAGGGATTACCGTCGAGGCCGCGGGGGTTCGCTGCACGAGCCTCCCCAACGCAACGGGAGAGGAGAGGAGAGGAGGGGCCTTCGCGTGGGTCTGTCGGATGTAGCTGCCGTCGAGGAGTGGTCCCTGCCGGGCGCGGCGCCGGGGAGGCCGGACGCCCGGAGGAACTGGCGCCGCTGCCTGCAGGTCGCGAGGGGAGGCTCGTGCAATTTGTTTCTGGAGGCTTGGGTGGCTGACGGGAGGAAGAGATAAGGAAGCAGGGGTAAATCTGTCATTTTGGATTGCCCTCCAATTTAATCGGATTGAATATTGCTTCCAGTGTCTTGTGGCAAATGTACATGGTTTATTAGTGTCCTCCAGCAGTAACATGTTTTTTTAGTGGTTCACAGCAAATGCCAGGTTTTAACAGTGTCTTGGGGCAAATTTTGCCTTGGAGCGAGGGCATTTGATTCGATCGCATGCAGGCCAATCGGCAACCCCAGCTAGAACAGAACTGGTTCCTTTCCTTCGCCGCCCATTCGAGCAGGATTCGTTCGGATGGGCTACGTGCGCGCTACGGACGCACGCGCTGGCCACGTGAATACCGGCCGCGCCATGTCCTTGCCCCCTCTGGCGACGTGAAGGGCAAATTCCTGTACACGTACGGCTATCTGAAGACCCAAGGGCTCGGGCCGCCAGCACATATGAAACATGTAAAAGGTACAGGGCCGGACGGCCGGTCAGTATCTGCAGGATCCGGCGGCCACGCTGCTTTCGCGAGATCCAACCGCAAGTGGGCGATATACGTGGGTGCCTCTCGTTTTTAGAGCATGGATATTGTGGGACCAGGATCCCTAGGACCACTCATCCAAGGATTAAACTACTCGATAAGGAATGTTTGATCCGACTACTTTAAACTAGTCGGCTATGGTACAAGACGGCGTAGTTGATTAGATAAACTAGTCGTATGCTGGTAGGAGACTCCCCAAAGTATTCTGTTGTAGTACTCCAGGTTGTATACGACTAGGATGTTGTAACCGACTTGTAACTCTGCTCCCCAGACTATATAAGGCGGAGCAGGGACCCCTCCAAAAGATATACGAAATACAATCAACCATACAGTACGTAGGGTATTACGCTATTCGCGGCCTGAACCTGTCTAAATTGTGTTGTTCGTGAACCATCGTTCCTAGAACTCGGCGAGACCCTCGCAAATCTACTCCTCGGGGTATCTCCGGTTAGACGTGCTCGACATAATTCGTCGACAGCCGCCAACTTATGAGATCCAAGTACTCATCATCGACATGTGCCTGCAACAGGCACTCCGTGGAAACTTGCCAAGTGCAACATCCCAAGCACACAATCGGAGGACATGGTTAAGTTATACACGCCTCTGCAAGAACCCTAGCTTCTCCAATATTACCAAATCAATAAACTAATGCCATGAGTAATCAAATACAACCAACCCAACATATACAAGTGCATCATTTATATAAAAGTAGATAACTAGGTGGCAAGGTAGTGTGGTAAGTTAAAGGCAACGCAGGGCATATCATTATCATCATAAGAGTTAAGTAAAGCGCTAGCATACTACTTGCAACATCTAATACATGTTCAAGATTCGAATGAGTGTGAACCTTTGGCAAAGTCATCTTTTTTTGTTCAAGAGTAGTCGAAGGCGAGGTTGACAAAGTCGTTCAAGTCTTCCAATGATCCGAGGGGCTTGTTAGAGGCCAAAGTGAGACTGGTGTCGGACCTTTGGACCGGCAATCCACCTGGGGGTACCTCAGTGGTTGATTTGTAGGCGAGTAGCTTGATGGTGACATGGGACGCACTGATTTAGATAGGTTCAGGCTACCCGGAGGGATAATACCTTACGTCCTGTGTCGATGGTGGTGTTTGTATTGCTGGAATTCGGCCAAGCTTCAGGAAGCAAGGACGAGCGTTATGGTTACAATGGTGGGATTAAATGATCTCCCTCGTGCGGTTGCCCAAGGCCGCCTTATATATAGGGTGACGGGATAGGGTTTACAAGTCAGTTTGAATCTAAACCTACTAGATTACAATCAAGGATCATATCCGAGACGGTTTCTAAAAGATATACGAGGATATCCGGCGCGCCGCCTACCGCGTCTTCACCAAACTGTTACATCAAGTCGGGGATTCCTTATAGGCCGCTTAGGGATCGGCCCACAACCTTGTTTGGCGTGGGCCAAGGTCGGCGCTAGTCTCCTCTGATTATGGGCCCAATAGTACCCATATCTTACAAGCCCACGAGCAACATTCAGGCACGTGGCGAACTGTTCGTGAAGGAACGAGGCAAACGTAGTCGGCTGAAGGTGCTTTAACACATGATTGGCACAAGGGTGGGCAGTGCTCCAAAAGAAAAGAGTATCCCTACACGACGCCGAGTACAACGAAGGAGTCGACTAGTTCTCATGACTTGATGGAGGGCGACGATTAGGAGCACTCCATATGGAGTAGCCCCTGAGCGTTGGGTTGGTTAGTATAACCGAGCCAAGGCTCAAAAACAACAAAGTCCATCAACATGTTGCCAGAAAAGTTGGTAAAAGCATGTTCGCACCGAAACAAGGTAGGATTGAAAAGTCGGACAACATGTTGTCGCCAAAAGATAGGTGAGAGCATGCAGCCACCAAGGAAAAAGCCAAAACAGACAACACCCAAGACTGAACAGACACCGGATAACAATAGAGAAAAGCCGCTGCCAGGAATGCCTGGTCAAAAGGTAATAAATGCGTGCATAGAAAAAGTCGAAACGCATGCGTATCCGTGCTCATGCTTGTAGCAAGTCATGAGCCAACAGTAGCCGGCCCAGGGCACCTATAAATAGGCTCCCTTCCTGCTTGGTCATGCCAAAGCGCACACAACATTAAGAAACACCAACATATGGTTCCCTAAATATCACCTCCCAGGAGAGGCTTCGAGTGAAAGCAAAATAGCAAGCGATAGGGCACACCATTGATGCCAGAAGAAACCTAGCGAGCGGCAAAGAGCGAGAGCAGCAGAGAGTCAAGTTCCTTGTCGGCAAGATGGGGTCGACTTCGGGAGGCCGGAAGCGTCCCACGGCGATCAAGGACGAGCCTCGATTGCTGAGGGAAACCTGAATGCTGCCCCGCTCAACCATTTCTGTCGTGTAAGTATCCTTGGTTGGTATGATGCCACAAGAGAACTAGCGACGAGTCAGTGCTGACTACTATGCTTGTGTTGAGTGCATATACCATACTCTAGATACCTCCAAACTATCAAATAGGGGTTCTGTTGGCCGTGGACAACTACCCTTTGCTTTTGTAAACCAAGTTATTCTGATGCCATCCGCGGCAAATATGTAACTGCTCCATGACTGAGTTTTACTAAGATACAAATCCAGCGCCCAAACCCCAAGCATGCGAGGGGTGACCTAGTTCTTTGAATGCGCCGACCTCTATGTGGCGCCCAGCCCCGAGCACGCGACAGATGGCATGGTTCATTGAACGCGCAGACCTCTTGGCGGCCCAGCCCTCGAGCATGCGAGGGGTGGCATGGTTCCTTGAACACGCCGACCACTTTATGACGCCCAGCCCCCGAGCATGTGAGGGGTGGCATGGTCCCTTGAACGCGACGACCTCTTTGCGGCGCCCAGCCCCGAGCATGCGAGGGGTGGCATGGTTCTTCGAACATGCCGACCTCTTTGCAGCGCCCAGCCCTCGAGCATGCGAGGGGTGGCATGGTTCTTTGAACGCCGACCTCTCTGCGGCGCCCAGCCCCCAAGCATTTGAGGGGTGGCATGGTTCTTTGAACGTGCCAACTTCTTTGCGGCGCCCAGCCCTCGAGCATGCGAGGAGTGGCATGGTTCTTTAAACGCATCGACTTCTCAAAAGGGAAGCATAACGCATCCGCTAATTTCTGATCCAATGGATCACACATCTCCAATCTTGCGGATTTCATCCGTTAGTCGTTAGGCCAAGCCGTCGTCTGTCTAAACTACACCACGCCTAACACTGCCGTCATCGTCTTCCTCATTGCGCCACACTCTTCGCATTCCGCACAGTAGCCGTTGTGCCCAAACGAGCTCTATGTCGTCCCGTTAGCTACATGGATCGTTCCTCGCTAGTGTGTCTGTGAATTCGAGGCCATGGCCAGGCATGGCGCGCTACCGCCAAAGGGCACCGGTGAATGGAGGGCGCCAGAGAAAGAAAAGCAGATGTTCGAGAACACCGGCGTGATCTCCTGCTTCGCCGCCTTTGTCGAGCGCGGATCCGGAGTCCCGACCGGCGACTTCTTCCATGGACTTCTTGATTACTATTGTCTGCAACTTTCCAATTTCAATCCAAATTCCATTTTGGATGTATCTTTTTACATTTACCTTTGCAAAGCATATCTGGGGATTGCGCCCCCCCCCCCGGGGCAAAGGCCAGTTCTTGAAGGCGTCTTGCCATTCATGAGGCTTTGTCAATGAAGCTTTAAAAGGAATTCGCTGAGATTCGGCAGCAATCAGCTCAGAGGGGTCTGAATCTCCTACGGGCCCAAGAAAATAAGTGGGTGCTTTCTCCTCGGTGGGAATCAAAAGTTCGGCCGCAAGAGCCTACCAAGAACAGAAAAAAGCGAAAGGAAAATTTAAGATGTGATTCAAAAAATGATGCCGAATGTGCTTGAAGAGGAGTGAAAATTACCCGGAGAACTTGATCTTGGTCCGCCATTTGAGGATTGAAGCTTGAAAGAGCTGATGATGCTAGGGTTTGGATTTGGCCGAAGTTCCGAAGATTCGAGCAGAGAGGGTGGATGCTAAAAAGATTCAATCCAGTTGCGGATTTCTAGTCAATTCCGAGATAAATTATCTTTTATCCCGAAATTGAAGGGGCATGTGTTAACACCAAAATTTGGCACCAGAAAGAGACTGACATGTGGGCCGGGATTGGTAAAAGATATCGTTCGGAAAGGAAAGCTTGTCTTCAAGGGCGTTCGGCAAAGGCATTCTGCGGTCGGGAGTCCGTCGCCGATTCGGCAAGGAGCTGCTCTATGGAAAGCATTCGGGAACGCGTGATGACGTGGATCAAGTAAGGAAGATGCCGATCTGATGAAGAATACAAGATGAATACGGCATTTTAGACGTATTTCTTTGGAAACAAACGTTTTGTAATCGTAATCGAGTAGGAATCGTGTCAAAACCAGGGTATAAATATGAACCCATGGTGATTGTAATAGGGATCGAACAATCATACAACAAACCGGCCTTGCGCCACCTTTTCGAGTCCTTTAGTCGTGTCGTCGAGTTTCTTTCGAGGGGAATCATCGATCCGTCGACCTCCGTAAGTATCGACAACCTTGTATCATGCTTAGTATCATGCGGTGGATTTAAGCTTGGTATGAGAAGGCTTCTTTGTTAAATCATGAGTCATGCGGTAGGCTAAGGTTTAGCTTGAAGCAAGTTATCGGCTCTATTAGATTTTGGCAAAGATCTAATAGATTCATTAAGTTACCTTGTGTTATTTGGGTTTTACTTTATGTTTAATTCATATAACACTCTTTTTGCCCAATCTAAATTGGTTAGGTTCGGTTTTGATTCATCGCAAGACATGACCATGTTACCTTACATAGCCGAATTCAAACCAATCTAGATTGCCACGTGTTGCGGGTTCAAACTCGTTGATTTTGTGTGGATCTTGACAGAGCCGGGTATCATGCGGTAGATGCAGGTTTTTGGGTCGTTTTAGAACTAATCATCCGGTGGATTAGAGCTCGAAATCGATCTGATAGGTCTATCAACATCGACGAAGCTTGTTCCTTCTTCATGGAACCCGAATCGGCTATCTAGCCGTATTCGGCAGTCCCTCAATGAGTGAAAACGTGTTCGTAACTTTGTTTTAAATAATGAATGCTTCTAGCCTTCCACGTTTAGAGTATATCATGCGGTGGATTGATCTATTCTTGGTTGGTGGCGTGATTTTAACCAAGTTGTATCATGCGGTGGATTACCTTGTTTGATTTTACGCCTGACGGGTTCGAGGGTACCTAGACATGCTGTAGACTAGTGCTTTTAGACCTATGCATTCTTGTTTATTAGAGATTTACGATCGTGCTTTCACATTTATCATGCTTTATGCCCGTTAATCGGTTGTATTTAAAGTATTGTAACGATTATCTAATTAAATACCGATCTTTCATCATGATGACGTTATGCGGTCGGCAGAGAAAGAAAAGCAGATGTTCGAGAACACCGGCGTGATCTCCTGCTTCGCCGCCTTTGTCGAGCGCGGATCCGGAGTCCCGACCGGCGACTTCTTCCATGGACTTCTTGATTACTATTGTCTGCAACTTTCCAATTTCAATCCAAATTCCATTTTGGATGTATCTTTTTACATTTACCTTTGCAAAGCATATCTGGGGATTGCCCCCCCCCCCCCCATTTCAATTTATGGAGGTACCTGTGAATGCCATTGTCAGTGGTAAGCGCTGCAACGGCCCCACACGAATTACCGGTGGGGCTGGGTTCAGTCTCCTAGTCGGCCTGGAGACAAATGCCCAGCAGGGTAGATCAAGCAGATGTGGAGGAACTGCTTGCCAATATCGATGTCCTGAAGGCGGCTGGGCTCATTGCTCTCGGTGTGATAATCTATTTTGTAACCCGGGCGATCCAACCGATCAAGGAGCGGGTGTACCCAGCATCAAGCTAGCTGAGAAAAAAACTCAATAATCACCCCTAAATGGCGCTAACTGTCGGACTTTAGGTCCGGCAATCCACCTGGGGGTACCCGAGTGGTTGATTTGTAGGCGAGGGATCATAGAGCGAGTAGCTTGATGGTGACATAGGAGGCACTGATTTAGACATGTTCAGGCTACCCAAAGGTATAATACCCTACGTCCTGTGTCGGTGGTGGTGTTTGTATTGCTGGAATCGGCCAAGCTTCAGGAAGCAAGGACGAGCGCATGGTTACAATGGTGGGATTCAATGATCTCCCTCGTGGGGTGGCCCTAGGCCTCCTTATATAGGGTGACGGGCTAGGGTTTACATGTCGTTTTGAATCTAAACGTACTAGATTACAATCAAGGATCATATCCGAGTCGGTTTCTGTTAACACCAAAAATTGGCACCAGGAAGAGAATGACATGTGGGCCCTGGTGGAGCAGGTATTTTATTAATTTCACCCAAAGGAGAGACATTTGAGTTTGCTATTTCCATTCAATCTACTGTTACTAACAATCAGGCTGAGTATGAGGCATTGCTCAAAGGGCTCCAATATTTGAAAGAAGCAAAGGCCATTGCAGTCGAAACTTTTATGAAGAAGAAGAAGATCATGGGTATATTTGGCAAGAAGGGCAATGGTGTCCACCTGGCTTAAGGAAAAGCCAAAAGAGAAGAGTACAACGCTTGAGGAATCAAGAATTAAAGCAAGCAAGGCCTAGGATGAAATCAGTATGGCGTCGACAAGCATATGGGCAAGTTGGTGGACCAACATATTTTAATGTTCAAAAACCTCATGGTAAAGGAGCTGCTGAAGAAACTGGAACTTCTGGTTCCAAGGGTGCGAATGGTCAACCAGTTCAACAAGATCCTCAGCAAGCAATACCAAAACCTCGCACATATGGTGAGGCGGCATTCGGCACCACAGCAAATCCACCTGCTTCTGCTTACAAGATATCTCCTTTGAATAACAGGTTGCAGAGGGATATGTATGGGAATGGATATACAGAATTCATGGATTATAATGCTATTGATGCTCTCCCGAATCCTGGATATGCTAATACAGGAATGCCTATTGGAAGGCCAGGAAATCAAGATGCCAATGTTGACCTCATGGTTCAAAAAATGGCCGATGTGTTGCAAAATCAATTCGGTCTGAAGCCCAAAAATCAGGGGTACATGTACTCCTCTCCTTTCCCAGAATGGTACCAAAGAGTGTCATTGCCTAACAGAGTCAAGGTTCCTACAGAATTCACTAAATTCTCAGGGCAAGATGATACTAGCACTGTGGAGCATATAGCTAGATACTTGATGCAGCTTGGAGAAGCCTCAGCAGATGAAGCCTTTAGAATCAGATACTTTCCTTTGTCATTGACAGGTCCAGCATTTACATGGTTTGCTACTTTGCCTGCTCAATCAATTTGTACTTGGAAGGATCTGGAGCAGAAGTTCCATGCTCATTACTATACTGGCAGCACTGAGAAAAAGTTGGTTGATTTAACTAGCTTGAGGCAGAGAAATAATGAAACACCTACAGAATTCCTCAAGAGATTTAGGGAAACAAAAAGCATGTGCTTCCAACTAATCTTAAAGAGTTGCAATCATTACTCGATGAATGCAGGGTCTTTAGAGTGAGGATTCAGAAAGCTATCCAGGAGGGACATCCAAAATTTGACAACAAGATGAAAGTAGACAGTAACCCATTCCCTCAAAATATGATTGGGTTTTCAGTCAACATGGTGAATGCTGTTAAGCGTGAAGAAAAAGGAAAGATGAAAGTTTTGACTTCACAAAAGGCAAAACAAAATGGCTCAGTTGATCCCGCTCGGGAAATCACGATTGAGCAAATTCACAAGAAAGAACCTCGTTCCTTGAACAGTCGGTCTGAAATTGGAGAATCTTCCAAACCAAGAGTTACTACACGTATTCTCCTCAATAAATGGCAGCGTCAGCAAGAAAAAGAGCGCTATCAGAGGCAAAAATATGAAGAAGAGAAAAGAAGGCACGAAGAAGAAATGTATAGGGAAGAGCAAGAAGAGTACGTTCGGGAACAAGAGCGCGCACATTGGGGGTGTGCATTTTTTAGACACTGTTGGAATGAGGGTTTAAAGCTTTGAAGACAATGAAGAAATAGCTGCAGCAGAGATAATATGGGGCAAAGAGCCAGTTACAGTGAATCAGAAATGGATCAAACAAACCAAGGGCACATATAATTTTGATGTGACTAAGGTAGACAAATTGTTTGATTTTCTTGTGAAAGAAGGCCGAATCAAATTACCAGAGGGGCACTCTATGCTTCGGCCTGATGGTGTGAGAGATAAGAAATATTGCGGATTCCATGATAGAAATTCTCATTCCATCAATGAATGCAGGGTCTTTAGAGTGAGGATTCAGAAAGCTATCCAGGAGGGACATCTAAAATTTGACAACAAGATGAAACTAGACAGTAACCCATTCCCTCAAAATATGATTGGGTTTTCAGTCAACATGGTGAATGCTGTTAAGCCTGAAGAAAAAGGAAAGATGAAAGTTTTGACTTCACAAAAGGCAAAACAAAATGGCTCAGTTGATCCCGCTCGGCAAATCACGATTGAGCAAATTCACAAGAAAGAACCTCGTTCCTTGAACAGTCGGTCTGAAATTGGAGAATCTTCCAAACCAAGAGTTACTACACGTATTCTCCTCAATAAATGGCAGCGTCAGCAAGAAAAAGAGCGCTATCAGAGGCGAAAATATGAAGAAGAGAAAAGAAGGCACGAAGAAGAAATGTATAGGGAAGAGCAAGAAGAGTACGTTCGGGAACAAGAGCGCGCACATTGGGGGTGTGCATTTTTCAGACACTGCTGGAATGAGGGTTTAAAGCTTCCCACATGGAACAATTGTCCTGAATGCAATGATAGACGTGATGAATACAGGCAGGATACTGTCAATCGCCGATCTGTCCATGAAAGAATTGGCAGGATACATCCCAGTGATAATCGGCGTTTTGAGACATATGAGAATGATAATCAAACGAGGAAGAGGTATGCTGACCACAGATGGATTGATCATGAAGAGGAAGATGATCATGGTTATGTATGGCAAAAAGGACAGTGGTGCCCACCTGGTTTGAGGAAGAGTCAAAAGAGAAGAGTGCAACGCCTAAGAAATCAAGAACTAAAGCAAGCAGGAACTAGGATAAAATCAATATGGCGCCCAAAAGACAAACCTGATGAACATGGTCCTGCGGCTCCCACATGCATGGTATGTTTCTTGCCGAATGAATTTATAGCTCCGGCTAATCAAATTGTACAGGAGGAAATATTGCCAGAGATAGATGAAGCCGAGCAATTGGGGTTAATGGCACAATTAATGCTGGAGAAGCAAGCTATTTTCGATAAACCAGCTAAGAATCGCCACATGAAGCCACTGTACTTGAGGGGATTTGTCAATGGGAAGCCATTAACTAAGATGTTTGTTGATGGTGGAGCTGCTGTCAATGTGATGCCATACACTACATTCAGAAAGCTTGGCATGGGCCCTGGAGATTTGACACCAACAAGCATAGTTTTGAATGATTTTGCTGGAAATCCTTCAGACACTAAAGGATGCGTGCATGTGGATTTGATGATTGGGTCTAAAACTCTGCTTACAACCTTCTTTGTTATTGAGGGCAAAGGATCATATAGTTTGCTGCTTGGAAGGGATTGGATACATGCAAATTGCTGCATTCCATCTACCATGCATCAGCAGCTTATTCAGTGGATAGATGATGAAGTGGAAAGGGGCAACAGATTAATATCATTTAAAGACAGATTGAAATTAAGCAGATTGCAGGGCTCACCGTCGATGGTTTTGAGCAGTTGTTTATGAGTTTGCTATTCCCATACAGTCTATTGTCACTAATAATCAGGCTGAGTATGAGGCATTACTCAAAGGGCTCCAATGTTTGAAAGAATCAAAGGCTATTGCAGTCGAAATTTTTGGAGATTCAGAGCTAGTTATAAAACAATTGAATGGTGAATATGATTGCAAAAATGATATCCTAAGGAATTACTATGAAGAATGCAAACAAATATTGAAGGGCTTTCAATCAGTAATTCTACAACACATCCCTAGAGGAGATAACGAAGAAGCAAACAGATTGGCTCAAAGTGCATCGGGTTACAGAGAAAATCAAGAAGTGTTTGCCACGGAAGCCATTAACTAAGATGTTAGGCGAGAGAAAGATTTAAAAGAGCGATTCAAAAGAAGAGAAAAGCAAGACAAGATAATGCCGAATGAGTTTAAGGGGAATAAAATTTACCCTGAGGGCTTCATCTTGGTCCGCCATTTGGGGATTGAAGCTTGAAGAAATTGGAATCTCTGGATGGGGTGTTATTACGTTGCTTAAACCAAGAAGAAGCAAAGAAATTGGTAAGCGAGGTACATGATGGATTGTGTGGAGCACACCAGTCAGCTTACCGAATAAAGTGGGTTATTAGAAGAACTGGTTACTATTAGCTGACAATGTTGGAAGATTGCTTTGAATATTACAAGGGATGTCAAGACTGTCAGAAATTTGGAAACATTCAGAGAGCTGTCTCTTATACACATCTAGAGGTGTATAAGAGACAGGAGCCAATCTGTTTGCTTCTTCGTTATCTCCTCTAGGAATGTGTTGTAGAATCACTGATTGAAAGCCCTTCAATATTTGTTTGCATTCTTCATAGTAATTCCTTAGGATATCATTTTTGCAATCATAATATTTTTTTACTAATTCCGGCCCAGGAATATTCCCTTCCAGGGATGGCTCCGCTCCCACGCTGTCTCTTATACACATCTAGAGGTGTATAAGAGACAGGAGCCAATCTGTTTGCTTCTTCGTTATCTCCTCTAGGAATGTGTTGTAGAATCACTGATTGAAAGCCCTTCAATATTTGTTTGCATTCTTCATAGTAATTCCTTAGGATATCATTTTTGCAATCATAATATTTTTTTACTAATTCCGGCCCAGGAATATTCCCTTCCAGGGATGGCTCCGCTCCCACGCTGTCTCTTATACACATCTAGAGGTGTATAAGAGACAGGAGCCAATCTGTTTGCTTCTTCGTTATCTCCTCTAGGAATGTGTTGTAGAATCACTGATTGAAAGCCCTTCAATATTTGTTTGCATTCTTCATAGTAATTCCTTAGGATATCATTTTTGCAATCATAATATTTTTTTACTAATTCCGGCCCAGGAATATTCCCTTCCAGGGATGGCTCCGCTCCCACGCTGTCTCTTATACACATCTAGAGGTGTATAAGAGACAGGAGCCAATCTGTTTGCTTCTTCGTTATCTCCTCTAGGAATGTGTTGTAGAATCACTGATTGAAAGCCCTTCAATATTTGTTTGCATTCTTCATAGTAATTCCTTAGGATATCATTTTTGCAATCATAATATTTTTTTACTAATTCCGGCCCAGGAATATTCCCTTCCAGGGATGGCTCCGCTCCCACGCTGTCTCTTATACACATCTAGAGGTGTATAAGAGACAGGAGCCAATCTGTTTGCTTCTTCGTTATCTCCTCTAGGAATGTGTTGTAGAATCACTGATTGAAAGCCCTTCAATATTTGTTTGCATTCTTCATAGTAATTCCTTAGGATATCATTTTTGCAATCATAATATTTTTTTACTAATTCCGGCCCAGGAATATTCCCTTCCAGGGATGGCTCCGCTCCCACGCTGTCTCTTATACACATCTAGAGGTGTATAAGAGACAGGAGCCAATCTGTTTGCTTCTTCGTTATCTCCTCTAGGAATGTGTTGTAGAATCACTGATTGAAAGCCCTTCAATATTTGTTTGCATTCTTCATAGTAATTCCTTAGGATATCATTTTTGCAATCATAATATTTTTTTACTAATTCCGGCCCAGGAATATTCCCTTCCAGGGATGGCTCCGCTCCCACGCTGTCTCTTATACACATCTAGAGGTGTATAAGAGACAGGAGCCAATCTGTTTGCTTCTTCGTTATCTCCTCTAGGAATGTGTTGTAGAATCACTGATTGAAAGCCCTTCAATATTTGTTTGCATTCTTCATAGTAATTCCTTAGGATATCATTTTTGCAATCATAATATTTTTTTACTAATTCCGGCCCAGGAATATTCCCTTCCAGGGATGGCTCCGCTCCCACGCTGTCTCTTATACACATCTAGAGGTGTATAAGAGACAGGAGCCAATCTGTTTGCTTCTTCGTTATCTCCTCTAGGAATGTGTTGTAGAATCACTGATTGAAAGCCCTTCAATATTTGTTTGCATTCTTCATAGTAATTCCTTAGGATATCATTTTTGCAATCATAATATTTTTTTACTAATTCCGGCCCAGGAATATTCCCTTCCAGGGATGGCTCCGCTCCCACGCTGTCTCTTATACACATCTAGAGGTGTATAAGAGACAGGAGCCAATCTGTTTGCTTCTTCGTTATCTCCTCTAGGAATGTGTTGTAGAATCACTGATTGAAAGCCCTTCAATATTTGTTTGCATTCTTCATAGTAATTCCTTAGGATATCATTTTTGCAATCATAATATTTTTTTACTAATTCCGGCCCAGGAATATTCCCTTCCAGGGATGGCTCCGCTCCCACGCTGTCTCTTATACACATCTAGAGGTGTATAAGAGACAGGAGCCAATCTGTTTGCTTCTTCGTTATCTCCTCTAGGAATGTGTTGTAGAATCACTGATTGAAAGCCCTTCAATATTTGTTTGCATTCTTCATAGTAATTCCTTAGGATATCATTTTTGCAATCATAATATTTTTTTACTAATTCCGGCCCAGGAATATTCCCTTCCAGGGATGGCTCCGCTCCCACGCTGTCTCTTATACACATCTAGAGGTGTATAAGAGACAGGAGCCGGGTATCATGCGGTAGATGCAGGTTTTTGGGTCGTTTTTAGAACTAATCATCCGGTGGATTAGAGCTCGAAATCAATCTGATAGGTCTATTAACATCGACGAAGCTTGTTCCTTCTTCATGGAACCCGAATCGGCTATCTAGCCGTATTCGGCAGTCCCTCAATGAGTGAAACATGTTCGTAACTTTGTTTTAAATAATGAATGCTTCTAGCCTTCCACGTTTAGAGTATATCATGCGGTGGATTGATCTATTCTTGGTTGGTGGTGTGATTTTAAACAAGTTGTATCATGCGGTGGATTAACTTGTTTGATTTTACGCTTGACGGGTTCGAGGGTACCTAGACATGCGGTAGACTAGTGCTTTTAAACCTATGCATTCTTGTTTATTAGAGATTTACGATCGTGCTTTCACATTTATCATGCTTTATGCCCGTTAACCGGTTGTATTTAAAGTATTGTAACGATCATCTAATTAAATACCGATCTTTCATCATGATGACGTCATGCGGTCGGCAGTATGCTTTCTTACGCGCTCTGCCGAATATGCTGTGAATGCCTGCATTGCTGACAGACAGCTTGTTCATAGCTATATGCCGATCAAGATTGGCCTTGCAAGCCGTAGAGATGGAACTGTCTGGTATCATCCGGCATGTTCCAGGTTTTATATTTAAACATTTTTTCTTCCTTTGTCAGTTTTCAGGGAAAATTGACTGGCACGTTTCCGGATTCGAAAGCTCGAGCCACGTGTGAAGCCAGCTGATTCGGCTTGCTGTGTGCTTGGCGTGAACTGCAGGTTTTACGTCAACAGTTTCTAAAAGATATCCCAGGATATCCGGCGCGTCGCCTGCCGCATCTTCGCCAAACTTGTCCATTAAGTCGGGGATTCCTTGTGGGCTGCTAGGGGTCAACCCACAACCTTGTTTGGCACCTAGGTCGTCGCTAGTCTCCTCTGAGTATAGTATGGGTCCAGTAGTATCCATATCCCACAACTGGTAGTGGTCGCGGCCGTGGTGGTGGTGATGTTGTGCCGGCTTGCAGTTCCGCTCGAGCTCGTGGTTCTAAGCGAGGATAGTGTTGATGTCAAGGTTCTAAGCGCCAGGCTTGAGGTTCATCTTGCACTTATGGTGGAGTCATCGTTATGCTACTACTTCTTTCATTCGGCATCTTGGTTCATGTGGTTGTCGTCATCCCGGGTATTGTGCATCTCCTTGCACACGTCCGGCTCCACCTCCGGCTCTTAGGGTGTGTTTGGTTGGAGAGCCAACCAGAACGGAGCGGCTCTATGCTGTGTTTGTTGAACGTGGGAGCGGAGCCATCCCTGGAAGGGAATATTCCCTTATTATGCTGCACCAGCTCGCTCCACAAAAACTAGCGAACCTGTCCGCTCCCGTCTCTCTCTCTCTGACGCCGTCTCTCTCTCTCCCCGTCTCACCTTCTTCCTCCCCGCGCCACTCCCTCCCTTTCCTGTGCTCCGCCCCTACCCTCTCCACTCCCACCGCCTCCCCTGACCCCTCCCCTCCCCGCGCACCGCCCTGCC
>OAMR01000009.1:3856212-3879271 GCA_900205405.1 Echinochloa crus-galli | reverse complement strand
GGGCTGAGGGCGCTGGGGATTGGGGAAGAGAGGGAGAGAGAGAGGAAGAATAGGGAGAGAGAGGAGGAAGAAGACTGACAGGCGGGCCCCATAAAACATGGCTAACAGAAGAGGAGCCGTTTGATGCTTATTCCTCCAACCAAACACAAAACTAGAACCACTCCGTTCTCCCAACCAAACACAGAGATGAAGCCGTTCCATTCTTCCAATCTAGAATAGAATCGTTCCATTCCACCTCGCTCTCCAACCAAACGCACTCTTAGTAGCAGCACCGTCCTCCTAGCTCAGTGGTATGCAGCTTCGCCATGGCACATCACCAGCGTCCATCTCTAGCTCTCCATTTTATTTTCACTGCTCTCCTTTCCTTTTGCCTAGGTAGTAGTAGATCAAGAAGGCGTTGGAGTTTTCTCGCAGAAGGGCAGATACGGCTAGGGTTCTGTGGTTCGGGAGAGGGCACCAAGCAATGGACTTGGCGTCCGTGCCGAGCGCGTGAGCGCGGCCAGGTCCAGATGCTTGGACACGCGGCTCAATCGTGTTGCCTTGGCCGCCATGTTAGCTGCACAGACGGTGCGGTTGTGCTACACGTGGATTATATTGGTGCTAGAGTAGGTGAGGCGTGTACGTGTTGGACTATCCAGGTCGTGGTACGTTGGTGTTCTAGTTGTTAGCGCAATGGAGTGCAGCTGAGGGCGGCGGCAGGAGACTTGTGAGTTGTGAGTGGTTGTAAATGGCCCTAAATTTTGTACTAGAAATTTTAAAAATAGACTAAATTATAATCGAGCTAAAATACTACTAATTTTTAAGCTAAAACTAGAAAGTCTGGCTCGGCCGTTGCCGCGCCTACCTGAGATTGGCCTATGTATTTTGGTTGTTTTGGGCTTTTGCTTTATAATAGTTGAAGCGGTAAAATAGTCTTAAGCAGTGGAAATAATATCATGAGTAAGAGGTAAAGATAAGCACCAAGAAAACGTTAGGTGGAGAAGCATTGCATCAAGCAGGTCCCAAGTACTAACATGTCATTTGAGTGAACCAGCACATTACATATCTTGCCGTTACCCGGAACAACAAATTGCGTAAATGCGTAGGCCCATTGCCCAATGGTGTGCATTATAAGCTCAACGTAGCTGGTTCATCCTCATATAACAGCAGCAATAGACGGCTGTTTCGTGTTCCAAAATAATTTAACATGGTGTATATTACAGCCCATCTGAAAACAATTTGTAAGAAAGTCTAGGCAAAGACGGATGGAAAATCAAAGCTAAAAAAAATATGGCCGGATGCATATAGCTATTCCATCGAACAGCTGTTATGCACGAACCAGAGGAAAATCAGAAATCGATTGAGTACGTAGAATACATGCCGTGTACGTCAGGAATACCTTGAAGGCAGGAAGCAGAGCAGCTCATTTCTTCAGTTTCGGACAAGGTTTTCAATTTCGGTAGAAAAAAAATTTCGGGACCCAGCGAAAAAATCGAAATTCCAGGAATTCCCGGTGAATTTTGGACTGTAGTTCTATAAAAAAAGTTGGAGCTTGAGTTCCTTACATGCAGCGATCAAGCCCTTATGCGCGGCAAGCTCAGCCACTGGGGCCACCCCACGAACCTCTCGCGTGCTGCGCCGTCGCGGCCGACTCCGATCCTCTGCAGTAGTCCGCCCAGTATCATCGCCGCGGTTGCCGCTGCGGGTGCTACCGTGCGAGAATCAAAGAGATTGGAGGTGTACTGGAGAGGGGAGGGAGAGTGTCTGACAACTCAGAGGTGGCAAAACTGGGCACCTCTAGCTATCTTTTTGCTGCTGCTACATCAAGGTGGAAATGGTCTAGGAACCAAACCAAATCCACACCAATCCATACTAATTCTAGCATATTTACAAACCAATCCAATTCAACCCACCTAGAATTTGAGCCAAACCAACCAAACCATTTAGCTTTTCTCTCATAACCAAACTAAATTAATCGGTTTCAATCTAAATATTGAAACCAGTTTTCGCTAACTACCACTCATAACAAAAATATATCTTATGATGTGGGACCCACATATCGATATAGCTCAACCAATTTACACGGAGTAGCTAAGTCTTATTATGAAACACCTCCAACAAATTTCAGGTAAATTCGCTAAAATTTTAAAGTGTGTACGGGAGGTTTTAGTTTTAGGGTCCGACTTTTGACGTGAGGCCCACATATGGAACTCATCACATAGTTTTGCAGAAAGTAGCCGACCATTGTTTAGTCATTTGCAACAAATTTCAGCCAAATTCGCTAAAATTTCAGCCACATGTGGATCTCATCACATAATTTTGCACAGAGTAGCCGAACGTCGTTTTAAGTCATTTGCAACAAATTTCAGCCAAATCCGCAAAAATTTTATAGTGTGAACGCGAGGTTTTAATTTTAGGGTCCGGGGGGCCCATATGTGGATCTCATCATGTAATTTTGCACAAAGTAGCCAACCGTCATTTTGAGTAATTTGCAACAAATTTCAATCAAATTTGCTAAAATTTCATAGTGTAAACGCGAGGTTTTAGTTTTAGGGTCCGGCTTTTGATCTTTGAATTAGTCAAACTAATTATAAACCAATCCAAACTTCTTCGAAACATTATAACTGCTAAACCAAACCAAATCAAACCAAACCACTACATATCACGACCCATTATGCACCAAACCAGTTGATCCAATTAAAAAACCAAACCATTCAAACCGGTTTTAACCCAAACCATTTCCACATTTACTGCTGCACGAGGAAGAGCAAGCTCAAGGACATGCTGGCCGGAGCAAGTTGGTTACAGGAAGGCGGAGTCGAGGGGAGGAGGAGACGAGCGGTGCCGTGCGGCGCGGCAAAGGCAGCGCCGCAGCGGCAGGGAAAGAAGGCAGGCCCGCAGCGGCTGGCCTCGCCACCGGCGGCCCGTCCGTCTCGATGCTCTGGAGGAACGGTGGGCTCCGCATATGAGCATGCTTCTAGAGTTAGCCAGTCATGTCAGGGCACTATGTCAGGAATCCTTATTGGCGACGCGTCTAGACAGTCAAAGGAGACGCATTTTTTCCGCATCTAATGGGCATCTCAAGACATCTCAGCTTGGCTGGTCGACTGGTTTTGGTAAACTCCATCTACTCAGCTGTGCCAACGTTCTATCTTTGTTCATTGAAGCTCCCAGTGGAAGTCATAAAACAGATAGACAAGTATAGAAAGCATGTTCTTTGGCATGGCGGTGACCTGTCCAAAAAGGGGGGCCATCCTGTAGAAGCAAGGAAGATGGGGGTCTTGGAATTATAAATCTCAGAACACATAACACTGCCTTGCTGCTCAAATTTCTTCATAAATTCTACAATAAGTTGGATCTTCCCCGGGGTCCAACTGACCTGGAACTGTTTATACTCCAATGGCAAACCTCCTCATGAAAGACATGGTGTGGGATCCTTCTGGTGGAGGGATATAATGTCTTTGTCTTAGCAGTTCTTCATGATTCCTTCTTGCAAGGTGCAAAAGGGTGATATTGTGTCAGTTTGGAATGATCTTTGGGACTTGGGCATAATAAAATGGAAATACCCCCAGATGCACTCCTTTGGTAGGAAAAAGATTGCTTCAGTGTCACAATTCCTTGGCTGGAATGTCAGTCGGTTTCTTATGTTGCCTCTGTCCCATGAAGCTTCTCTTCAGCTCTCTGAACTCTTGTCTGTAGTTCAGCTGCTTGTTTTGGATCCCAACTCTAAGGACGTCTGGACTTTCTGAAGGAAATGAATGAGGTTACTCTGAGAGTCAAACCGTAAATGAAGGAGAAGATTGTTCTTTGGCTAAATAACCTCTTGTAATTTGGCTTTTTTCTTGGGCATAGGGCCTTGTAAACTGTAAATAAACCCTTTTATACATATAAATATAAAAAGATAGGTAGGGGCCTCCCCTACTGATTCGCTCAAAAAAACAAGCGATTATGAAAATTAAAAGCACCTCTAAAAGTTAAAAATTTTATGTGGTATTTTTTTAATATCACTTGAGTCCAAATACCATGATTTGGAATTTCAAAATACTTGCTTATGGCAGACGCGGTTCAAGAAAAAGCGTCGCCTATGTATCATCGGTTATAGGAGACGCGTCTTAAAAACCCGCGTCACCAATATACCTAGTTATAGGCGACGCGTGTTCGTCTGGACGCGTCGCCTATATCTGAGGCAGTCATAGGTGACGCGGCTTGTTAAGAAGTGTCGCCTATTAAGGTACATAGGAGACGCGTGCTGTCTCTACAGACTCATTGGTGACGCGTCTGGAGAAGCCGTGTCTCCAATGACTCATTAGCGACGCATCTTAGTTAAGTGTCTCCTAATAGTGTGTCTCCTTTAACGAGTTTTTACATAGTGGGGAAAGTCCAGAAAGAAGACGGCCGTTCATCCGGAATCCAACGGCTGAAAATATATGGGACCTTTCTTTCATTCGACGGCCATGACATCATTATGACGTGGATCGACGAGATGGGTGTTTTTGTGCCGCGGTTCGTTCTCTAGAGATTAACTAGGGTTGTATTGTACTGTCAAGGAGACTAAGGTCCGTCTCCTAGTTGCGACACACATCGATGAAGCGTTAATTTGAGTGAGGATTGAAGGTTATGTGGTGGGCCCATGTGTTGGCGCATGGTAAAGAAAGGTCGATTATGGAGGACGACCATGCAGGAGCGAGGACCAGAAAGAACCTTCGGTAATTTTTAAGTAGTGATGAACCTGAAGGCAGTGAGGAAAATGGAACCACCACTTCAAATACATCACCCGAACACAATGTCTCCTTGTTGATAATGTTAGGTTTAGTCCCACATGAAAAATTTATGGTGGAGGAACACAACGTATAAGGCGGGCAGCCCTCACCTATTAGACTTGTTTCTGGAGTTGAGTTAGGCCTGAGCCTGAGTTCGTTGTGGCACCGATGGGCCTAGGCAAGTTGGGGTGTCGCCCCGTGGGTATAAGGGGTCGGGCTAGAATCCGTTGCGCACTCTGGTATCAAAGCCGAAGGTCGGGAACTATAGAACATCTCTAGGGTCACATGGCGCCCGTAAACGTCTCCGGATGGCCAGGCCGGTTTCAGCTGCAGTCTCTAACAGATGATTTGTCAATTCTTCCACTTGATCCATAGGGAACTAATGAACAAACAACATGTGGGGAGGGCAATAAGAGAAGAAGACATTTTTATAGAGGTTCCATAAAAGATTCTGCAAATTTGTTCATCCCTCATTTTCTTTTGTTTACTGCAATTATTTGAGATAGCATTTAGTGTAGTGGATCTTGTGCTTCAGGACGACGGATAGGCACCAAACGGTCTCGCGAATCCACCGAGAAGAAACCGAGGCATCTGTTAAATACTACATCTAGTCAGAATTAGATGAACTAATTTTGGACACATGCAATTGGTTATTTCTTGCTGTTTAAAATATCGATTACAAGTTTACAAATTACAACTGACTGCAGGTAGTAGCTCAGTTGTCCTATTAATCAATTCTCGCCATGGACAAATAGTTTTTTTAATTTCCTGCTGCCTCTCGTTGTGTGTCCACATATATACAGAACCATGTGCTTAGCAACGGGAAGATGAATCCGAATGCAACAGGCGGCGTATAATGCAATCAAGCTGGATTAGAGAAGATTTTACAAATTGGTTCCACTGGCTTATTATGTAATATATGTATGGCGTATGGATGCTTTCATGACCAAGCAACTATGTATCAACATGTGCCATAAGTATCGGCTTTCAAATTCTTTTTTCTTTGGTGGTAGGTACTGTAAAATATGTCCCGTGGCTGTTTTGACGTCCGAACGAATGACATCTCGTACTTTTTGCTGTTCAAATAAAGCGGAGAATCGGCATGTTCGTTTGGTTGGTAGCTGGTACTGATTTTTACTGAGAGAAAAATAGTACTGACTGATGGCTGATAAACCAAGTGAACAGGCCACAGGACAAACAGCGTAGGTTGAACGCCATATTTAAACCACTATATGTAGGTTAAACAGCGTGGCCCGCGGGATATGCTGAGCGTCTATCTATCTCTGTTAGGAGTTTCTTCATCTCAAACGTTAACGCCATGTGTTGATTTGGTATAGTCTATCGATTAAATTATACTTTGATCCATGATTTTTCTTAAACTGCAATATTTGTAACAATAAAATCATAACGACAAGATATAGTGCATTCAAATGTGAACCTTAATTAACTAAGATACAAAATTTGTATATTATATCCTGCCTCTAGTAATGCTACTTGCTTGTTTGTTGAGAACTAGGATATCCTAAAATACGCATGCCTTACAAATATAAGCGAGGATGCATTCCCATAGCTAGTTGCACTGATCAAGATAATAAATTATGGGTAAGATCGAGGCCAGATTTGGCGTGATTACCGTAACAAACAAAGTCTCACGGATTGCAGAGGGTTGTTTTGGATGTGCTTGCGCTAATTATTTTCTCAGCCTTGCTAACCTTTTAATCCCAGTAGTTGTTGGACCCGGAGTCCCACGTTCTCCTACCGAGACAAGGTGTTCTCCTGTAGTGCCTCAGTTAGAGTATAAGTTGTAATAGGATAAAATTAGGACATGTAGTTTGGGTAGGACTATACATGTAACCCTATAGAACTTATATGAACCTGGACTACATAATGAAAACCCAGGCGATCGTAGAGGTCAAGTAGTTCCATCAATTATTTCTACGTGATATCAGAGCCACGAGACCAACGTCGCTCAATTCTTGGGTAGACCACGTCTTCCGCTCTCGCCGCACTGGGGAGGCAAATCACTTGTCTCCCTGGGGCGCCACATCTATTAGCTAGATAGCTTCTAAAAAATATCAAATTATTGTATTAGATTAGTTTTTTTTCTTCTCTACATCGTTGCCATGGTCTTCGTCAACATGGTCTGCATCGACACACCGCCGCCACTTCGTCCACAAAATGGACATCTCGCGTCCTCTGACAAGCAATTGTGTATGATGCTTCAATGATGACGGTAACGACCGCGTCATCTACGACGACAAAAGATTGCATCAACATATTGTCCGTTGACCCATGCAAGGCACAACTATCCTCTGACATGCGCAAGACCCAATCATCCTTTGATATATGTAAGACACTCACAACGGCTTCCTAACATATGTAAGACACAATCGTCCTCTGATATATGCAAGAAGCCACCGATGACATCTTCTGATATATGCAAGGTGCCTAATCTATGGTTGCAGCTCCATCTTTACAACACAGCGCAATCTTTTTTCTCGTCAACGGCTATGCATGGCTACATTGATGACGACCATGTCTACATCATCATCGGCTACGCCTTTAACAACTCATCACCGACAAACTCCAGACAAAGCGTCCACGCCATCTATGACACTCCCACTATGACTGTGGGAGGGAATAGATGAGAGATAAGAGACGGCACCATAAGGGGACGGAGGCACTGTCTAGGGCCGGACCATCCATTAGAAACACAGTTGACGATGGTGAAGCGAAGAAGACGATGGAGTGAATGATTTCAAATTCAGTCTTTATGGTTCTCCTTACTCCTGCTACGACTGAGGGGGGAATGTTTGAGTATGAGTTGTAATAGGATAGGATTAAGACATGTAGTTTGAGTAGGATTTTTTATGTAATCGTATAGGACTTGTATGAACCTAGACTATATAATGAAAACTCAGGCGAGTAGGCGACCCTACAGGTCAAGTAGTCCCATCAATTGTTTCTACAGTGCTAACAAACCAATTGGCCGTAGCACTTGTGTTATATAATACCCCATATGTTATGTATATTATGTATATAACTTCGTTTTTTTAAGACTAGCATGAACGCACGTGCGGCACGCACGTTTATTGATGACACATAGCTGATTGCACGCTGAAAAATACTTTGTAAATGTTTCTTTAGATAGTTTATTTTGGCTATGCGAAGCCCTTTTAAAAATACTTTATATTCATTCTCTCGTGTATAGAGAACTTTGTATTCTCAAAACTCAATAGTTGTTGCACGTGCGCACGCACGTGTGTATATAGAGCTTTAGCTATTCTCAAATCTAGAGGCACATTATTTTTCGAGTTAGTTGGTCTTTATTTATATTGAAAAAACTCTTCAATCTTTTGTCTATTAGCAATACGGGATAATTGTGTGCACGTGGGAAGTTAGGGGCCCACCTGGCCGGAGGTGGGTGGGACGGTGGGTGAAAAAAGTTTTGCGGAGAATGAACTAAAAGCGCCTGGAACATACAATTTTTTCTAGCGTTTCTAGTTTTTCCCTCCCACCAAAGTCCGACAGGTGGGTCCTCTGTGAGAGGGTATGGGTGGGTTTTTTGGTGAAAAGTGTTTTCAATTTTCTAGGATCCTTAATATAGATAAATGTATATAACTTCCTTGTGTGGGATACCCACTGCCCCTATACGTATACGTGTTCACCAGCCCTTTCCGATCCGACACAAGAAACGAACGCAAGCTTGGTGATGGAGGTTGCGGCGACAAAGGTTGTCCTCACCAAGATGGCCAAGATGCTCACCGACGAGTACAAGCTGCACGCCGGCATCAAGTCCGGGGTCGAGTACCTCCAGGAAGAGCTGACGAGCATGCAGGGCACCCTGGAGGTGGCGTCGCAAGCACGGCCCATCACTACTCCTGCTGCCGGCCATCCCGACCACCGCCCTGACTACGGGCAGCTCAGGCCCTGGGCAAGGACAATGAGGGAGCTCGCCTACGACGCAGAGGACACTATCGACGCCTACCTCGTGCGTGTCGCTACCGCCGCCACCGCCCAGCCCATCACCATCAGGCTCTCCTGCTGCTGGGCATGGGCGCCAAGGTACAAGGCACGCCGCAGCATCGCTGCAGAGATCGAGCGCATCAAGGATAAGGTCCGTGAGGCGAGCGAGCGGCGGCGGAGGTTCTCCATCACCCCAGAATCCACCGTAACACATCAGCCGACGACGCGTGACCCGCGCCTGTGGCAGCTCTACGACGGCGCGGCCAGGCTCGTCGGCATGGACAGGTCGACGGCGGAGCTGATCAGGCTGCTGTCCCCGCCGCAAGGTTGTGACGGCGACGCCAGGCTCAAGGTGGTCGCCGTCGTCGGCCCTGGAGGGATCGGCAAAACGACTCTGGCCAACGAGGTGTACAAAAAGCTCCGGCAGAACTTCGACTGTGGAGCGTTCGTCTCCGTCTCCCTTAATCCCAACAGGAAGAGCATCCTCAGCAGCATACTTCGTCAGGTCAGCCTAGCCAGCAGCGACAACACTGAATCATGGGGAGACAAGGAAGTTATAGACAGAATCCGAGATTTCCTCGAGGACAAGAGGTACGGTAATTAAGAAGCTGTTCTAGTCAAGTCAATATATAAATATTATTACTTCATCCGGGCATTTCAGCTGATGTGTGTGTCAGGATCCATGGCCGCATCATGGTTATGGGCCAGTTTGGTAGATCTTCATCTGATTCTGATTCTCTATAGGAGCTGATTCTCCAAGAGAAGCGATTTTGTAGCTGAAACTCTCAAAATCAGGATGGAGAATCACCTCACAAAAACAGAAGAAGCTCCCAGCCCCTTAGTTCTAGAATCACTTCTCTCAAAAAACCGTTTGCCAGAGCTTTTTCTGGACTCACGAGAGAATCAGCTCTGGGAGCTATACAGTCCAGCTATCACTCTCTAGCTTCTATTCTAAGTATAAGAGTTGTTTTTACTTTATTATCAAATGGGGTTTCAATTTAGTAGCTCCGTCCATCTAGCGTCGCTAGGTCAATTACCTAGTTGGTTTGCACAGTAGGCTTGACTAGTCACTGCCGGGGAACCCGGCTTCAATATCAGTTCCGGTATTTGTGATGGAAGCTGGGTTTCCTAGTAGTTAGTCCAAATACATGCATATACTTTCTCATGATTGATCCATAGTTTTGGACCAGTACTTGTGTAAATAGTTTGGATAGTTCCCTTATTTTTATTATTAACGTGGTAATTTCCAACCCGGCCTTGATGTCAAATGCGGGAGGTTTTCTTGACCATATTAACAAACATAGCACTCCCTCCGTTCTGAAAAACCTGACGTTTAGGACAGCGACACGGTCTTCAAAACACAATTTTGACCTCTGATTATTGTAAAAATATTTATCAAAGAGTGATACATGTATACTTTTATGAAAGCTTTTTTCAAGACAAATCTATTCTTATAGTTTTCACATTTGTAAACTCAATAATTTAAAAGTTATCGATGATTTATATTCCCAATGTTTGACCCAAATCTTGTCCTAAACGTCTAGTTTTTCATAACGGAGGGAGTAATAGATAGATCATCGCCAGGCACATGTGTTTAGCTAATCTAGACAAGGGTGCATCCATTGACTACAACAAAAACATATCATACAGACATTTAAGCTTACTTCTTTGCCGTACTGAACTGGATACGCATACACATGTACCCTAGTTTTCTGATACTGCACATGTATAGGAAAGCTAGGAATCCGCAGTTGCTCACGTTGGGCCCCACTATACTTCGGGATACATGATCGTCAATGAGATATTATGTATTTTGAAGCAAGTTCAGTATACAGTTGTTTTTGACTAATTCTACTGTCTATTAACTCATTTGGAGGTCACACTTCTATATCAAAACGTCAGCATCAAAACGTCCCCAAGTTAATGAACCCAACCAAATAGTTGTACATATAAATCTATGGTCCAACACATTGCACATCACTCTTTATTTATATATACACATATATATACACACATATATATATATATGTAATTTTCAAAGAAATGGCAATAATTGATCATCTAGATATGAAGATCTTCAAAGATAACTGCCACATCATCCTACTCAGTCTCAACTGCCTATTTTAATGCTTCTTCATGCAGACTACTGTTACGTCTGACCAGTTAGAAAGTCTTGTTTTTTTTTGAGTTTAACATTGATTATGTAGATGAAGATTTTTACAAACTTTTCCTCTTCCTCAACGATAAATATATAGGTACTTCATTGTTATTGACGATATATGGGACGAACCAGCATGGAAATACATAAGTTGCGTCTTTGTTCAGAACAATCTTGGCAGCAAAATAATCACAACAACTCGTAACAGTGATGTTGTTTCTGAATTACGTCGACCTACTAAATATGTTGATGGTATCATACATGAACTGCTACCTCTTTCTACTGAAGATTCCACAAAACTTTTCTATTACAAAGTATTTGGTGAAGAGAGATGCCCTTCTGAATTTATGGGCGTGTCTCAGGAAATTTTAAGAAGATGTGCTGGATTACCATTAGCTATTGTTACTATAGCGAGTATACTATCAGGCAAGCAGACAATGGATGAATGGTTAGGAGTGTGCAATTCTTTTAATAACGGAGGACTTGCTCCAGGTGTGGAGAACATGTCGTTGATTTTATCTCTTAGTTATTATGATCTGCCATGGAAGCTAAAGCCTTGTTTGTAGTATTTAAGTGTGTTTCCAGAAGATCATAACATTGAGAAAGATGACTTGATTTGGAGATGGATATGTGAAGGCTTTGTCCATGCAGACCGAGATAGAAACTTATATGAAGTAGGGGAGGAGTACTTTAACAAGCTCATTGAGAGAAGTATGATCCAACCAGTACATTTTGATGCTCATGGAATGATACAAACATGCCGTGTACACGACATCGTGCTTGGCTTTATCACTTCCTTGTCAACTGAGGAAAACTTTGTTACAACAAATGTTCAGGATACCCTATCCCCAGGAAAAAAGATCCGTCGGTTATCCCTCCGAAACAGCAAAGATGAGCAGACCATACCTCAGGAAACAATGGACATGTCCCATGTGAGGTCGCTTAGTATATTATTCAGTCATGAGAAGCTGCCCCTTTCAAGCTTTTGTGTTTTACGTGTCTTGGATTTAGAAGATTGCAGAACTTAATGACATTGGTGATATAGAGAATCTGCTTCACTAGAGATATTTGAGGGTACGTAGTAAACATTGTATTGTGCTTCCCAGACATATTGGGAATCTTCAGTTTTTGCAGTCAATCGACCTAAAATGGACCAAAGTGAAAGCACTTCCATCAACTGTGGTCCAGCTAAAACAACTTGTCCGTCTGCTTGTTGACAGGAAGACGCAGTTGCCACATAGTATTGGAAGTATGGAGTCTCTTGAAGAGCTTTCAGAAGTTGATTACAGTAGCTTTCCTGAACTCATGGAGGAGCTTGGCAAATTGTGTAAACTGAGGGTGCTCGAGATTTCACTTGGTACATGGGACAGGGATCACAGGGAACCTTTGCTTAAGTGTCTACGTAATCTGAAGGAACTCCGAACACTTCAAATTTTCGCTCCAGATGTGCCACTAGACTTCATGTTGGCAAATGACTGGTCCTGGACACCTCCACACCTCCGAAGATTTACGGCATGTGTCTGTCGCCAGACTGAACATATTTTCAATGTCAGTCCATCATCTATATGGTCAGAGTTCAGTTCATTCTCCAGATTGCCAAATTGGATTAAGCCCTTTCTCTCTAACCTCTCTTACCTATCCATCATGGTCAACACTCTACCTGGAAAGGATCTTGAAGTTCTTGGTTCCTTGCCTGCACTTTGTTCTCTTGATTTGCACGTGATAAAAGCCTTTGCAAGAGACCGGATGGAGATCAATGGCAGCACAACTATTTACAATGAAGTGAAATTCAGGTGCCTTGAAAACTTCAACTTTGTCAGTCGGACAGCAGGGCTCGTGTTCAAACCAGGAGCAATGCAGAGGCTTTTAAAACTTTCGCTTAGTTTTGATGTCTCTGAGACAAAATATGTCCATCGTGATTATCACTTGGGCTTGGAGAATCTCACCGCTCTTAAGACCGTGGAAATTAGAATTGACTGTCGCTGTGCCACATTGTGGGAGGTGCATGCTGTAGAGGCTAAGATGAGGGATTCGATCAACTCGAATCCCAACCGTCCAAGCCTTAATTTGCACTCATATTTTGTTAGAGAGACCTCGTGGGAGCCAATGACAGAGATCCCCCAACTCGACACAGTGAAAGAGCTCGAGGAACTGGTATTCTTGAGAATTCATGGTTTTATTTCTTCTTTTTCTTTTTTATTCTTTTTTTGTTCCAAGATTTTTTGTTTGACTAGTTTGCATTCAGACTGGAATTACGAAGATCGGACCATGGGGTGGAAATGGAGGGATGCCTCAAGACATCAGCGTGGCACCGCAACGTCTGGACTCTTTGACTATTTGCAGTATTAACAACGTCATCAGTTCAATTTCGTTTTCTTATTATGACCATAATGGGCAGCAGAACATTTGTGGTCCATGGGGTGGTTGTGGTGGGAATGAACACAAGGTAATTTTGGAACTTGAAGATATTTTCTTTGTATTACTCCTTTCATTTATTTCTATAATGCACAACTCGACTTAACATGGTTTTCTAAGTTACACTTTGACCATTTATTTCTCTTATACTATATTATAATGATTATAAACATACTATCGTTATAGAGTACTTTTTATTACAAACATGATCATCCGAAGTTTCTACTATAAATAAAATTTATTCATTAAATTATTGATAGAAGATTATAATGTTTAAATCTTGAACGGAATTGAGGGGGTATTAATTAATGTTGCCCGCATTGCATATTTGAACAAGTTGCTGCATTGGCAATAAGTTGTACATCACTGCCTGCAGATTCATCTGGAGCCTTCAGAGTTTCTCATTAAAATTTCTGGGACTAGTGGAATGTATGGTCCAAATTATATCATCACATCTCTTACATTTATCACTAATGCTCAAAGTTATGGACCATACGGACTAGAAAGAGGAGATCATTTCAACATCCCAGTACACAGAAATGGCTTCATTGTTGGCTTCTTTGGGCGTGCCGGCTGGCATATTGATGCACTTGGTGTCTATGTGAATCTTAAAGAAGAGGTTTAATTAACTTAATCATAATTCATTTTGCACTTCTCTATGTTTTTTTTCATGATTGTTTTTTTCGTAATTGTGCTGACACAGACTGGGATTGCCATGGTTGGTCCATGGGGTGGAAATGGAGGGAAGCAACAGGACATCGAGGTGCCAGCGCACCATCTTGAAAGCGTGACAATTTACAGTGATGATGCCATAGATTCACTTGCATTTCTGTACAGTGATCAAAACGGGCAGTGCCACACTGCAGGTCCTTGGGGTGGTAATGGTGGAGTCCGCAACGTGGTTAGTGTAACTCTTAAATGAATAACCGTTTCCAGTTAAAATAGGATGACCCTATATAATGTGCGAACAAACACAAACTAGGTCCCCTTTTTACTGGTTGATAGGTGAGAAATCGTTTGGCCTAGGACAAAATTTATTTGCTTCTTTTCTCTTGCAGGTTCACCTTGGACATTCAGAGATTGTGACAGCAGTATATGGAACCATTGGTCCAGTTGGAGAGCTGTCAGACCCTGTTATAACGTCCCTTCTGTTGGTCACCAATGCACGTAGCTATGGTCCATTTGGGCAAGTGCGAGGAACTTCTTTCCACATTCCGATGAAGAGCGACGGCTGCATTGTTGCTTTCTTTGGACGTGCTGACCAATATATCAACGCAATTGGTGTCTATACGAATACGAATCACAGCATCAGGGAAATGACGCAACTGGAAGTGGTATTAGTTTGTGCCTTATCAGTTTCACCTGATGTAGTAGCCCCTGTTCTTGATTCTTTCCTATTGGTTTGCAGGCTAGATTTGCCAGCATTGGCCTTTGGGGTGGAAATGGAGGCAAGCTACAAGACATCGAGGTGCCATCACACCGTTTAGAAAGCGTGACAATTTACAGTGGTGGCCTCATAGATTCACTTGCATTCTCGTACAGAGACCACAACGGGCAGCTGCGCACTGCAGGTCCCTGGGGTGGTTGTGGAGGTAACGATCATAAGGTGAGGACGATTGGTAAAAGAACAATCTATAACCAGCAGCTAGGCAATATTAACCTCTTGTTTTTTCTTCTTGGCAGATTGTGCTTCGCCATTCAGAGTACGTGGTGAAGGTTTCTGGAACGATCGGCCCGTGGGGGGAATTTCCAAATGTTGTGACTTCTCTTACACTAGTCACAAATGCTGCTACGTATGGGCCTTTTGGAGAAGGGATGGGCACTAGTTTTCATGCCCCGTTGCAGAGCAATGGCAGCATTGTTGGGTTCTTTGTGCGAGCATCAGGATATTGTGTCAATGCGATTGGGGTCCATACTCGCTCACTTTAACTACTACTCATAATCTATGGGTCGGGCATCGACATCTAAATGTTCAGTTTGCTCATACAAACTTGCAATTAGAAGCAGAATATACTTATGTGACTGTACTTTTTAATTCTGTTGGCGCATGCATGGGAAAGATAATAGTATCTAGTAGCAGTTTTTGTCATACTTCCCCTGTAACATACTTCCATTCCACAACGTGACAAAGAACTTAGCCAATATATAGCCATTCTAGAACTTTTTTTCTTGAACGAACAACACTCGACGACGTTTCTATTGATAGCAGAAAAAAATACAAGACTAGGACCCTGGCAGGCCATAGTCAGGAAACCGAAAAGAAAAGGAAAAAACAAAACATCTCGCCCGGTTGGATTGGGACATCAACACGGGTTACCACTCGACTACACTCTCTGGCCGGTTGGATTGGGACATCAACACGGCCACACACTACTCACAGCGACAGAGGGGACAAGCATAGCCGCAGCTTCCACCTACAACCGCCCACCAGCGGGTATCGAAACCTCTAAAGCGATCCAGAGTCGATAAAAGAGTCGGAGGGGCAGACACCACCACACCTAGAGGGCCACCGCTGTGCAGGACCCACCGCCGTCGTGCTGCTGCACCCAAACAAACCGTTCGACGGCATGAAAACCACCGGGTCCGAAGCAACTCAACGCACGGGGGGCTCGCCACTTCCGCCGTCTCTCGCGTGCGCGGGACCTCCAACCCGCCACTCTGCACGTTCGCTCTCGTGTGCGGGGGCCTCAACCCCGCCTCACGGCACCACGCTCTAGACTTGTTTCAAGAATTGCCGTCGAGGAAGCAAAGAAGTGGTGCCCCGCCCCCCGGGTCCTGTCTCAAACCTCCAGACCACCGCCGTGGTTCGAATCGTCACGTTGCTTTCCCCCTCGCATAAGACACCGCCATCGGGTCAGAAGTTCGACAATGTCGCCCGCGCCATCTTTCGACGTTGCACCGCACCAGGAGAATCTAGCCGTGCTGAACACCCCGCCGCGATCCGCTGCAGGCCAAGTCTTCATCGGTTGTTGTTGCCGCAAGCGCCGTCCTTAAAAACATTGTCCCGCACCGCACTGAGGTTCCCAAGCAACATCAAGCGCCGCAGAACGCTGCAAGCAGCCGAACAACATCCGAATAAAGACCGTCGACCACCAACCGTAGAGCAGACGTCTTGGCGTGAGGTAGACAACCCCCATATTCGCATGCCCTCCGACAGATTTGTCACCACCGACAGGAGCAATCGCAGTAGTAGGCCGGTCGTGCCGCCAGTCGAATGTGTCTCTGGAGACGACGCCTCCAAGGAGGTCACGACGCCCATAGGTGCCGCCGTCGCTCGTCCAGGACTGGCCCGGGTTTTCACCCAGAGACTCGTGCAGCAGGGTTCTAGCTCCTGATTGGCGCCCTCAACAGGAAAAGTGACGGCCGAAGGCGCCGCCGCCATTACTCCAGAATGAATCTGGCGGGGGCTTTTGCCCGGAGTGTCGAGCCCTGCTACACGCATTCGCCGTAGCAAGCCGACACCACTGTTACGGCCGTCCCATCCGGAGGACACCACTGTCGGAGCACCATACTAAACCGCCACCGAGCTGTGTCACCATACCGCCGTCTTCACGCCGGCACTGAATCACCGGCCGCCGCCACCGCGGCCTCTGCCGCACTACCGCACGCCCGGGCCTCCTGCTTCTCCTGCACGGCCGTCGCTGCCTGCCCGGCCGCTGGCCGCCGCCCATCGCGCACCATGGCAGCCGACCGCAGCCTGTCGCCGCGCACGGCCTCCTCCTGCATGGCCGTCGCGCCTCACGCGACGCGCCACGGGCCACTGCTGCCGTGCGCCGCAGTAGACCGGCTGCCGCCCCCGCGTGCACCCGCACCCCAGGGCCGTGCCCGCCTCTTTGTTCGCCGGATCCGGCAAGGGGCTACGCGGCTCCGGCCATGGGGGCCGCGGATCTGGCCTGCAAGTCGCCGGGGAGAACCTCCGGCCGCCGGAGAAAACGTGCGAGCTTCTTCCTCGTGGCTGTGCGGCAAGCTTGAAGATGAAGAACAAGGCCCCGCCGCCACCTTCCTCGCGGCTGTGCGGGCTTCCGGCAGCTGCTCCGGAGACGGCGAGGTGCTGGGAGGCGGGTGGAAGGGAGCTGCGGCGGTCGGGCGTCGGGCGCCGCCCGAGCCGCCAGAGGAGGCGACGCGGGGGACTATTTGGTGTCTTTCCTTTTTATCCCTAGAACTTCTCAGTTTGCCTACAGATATTTACTTCTCAATGATAGTTTAGTAGATGGAAGAACAAATAATTAATCAGAGTGAAAGAAAGGTCAGTTTAGTGTGCGAACCTGTGTGACCTGCCAGTTTTTTATTCTTCTTCACGCGAGCAAACCTTTTTGTAACAGCGCACCGTCACATAGGCACGTAAATTAACATGTATTATGTGTACACCTGGAAAATCAGGTAACTAATAAAGTCCCTGCAGTAGCCAGTAGGTGACAAATTATAAGTCACACCATCCAACCACCAGATGAGCTGTTTAAAAAATAATGACGAAGGAGAAAGGATTGTGACATGTCACCAGATATATGTGTGCCACGCCCCTTGTCTGCTTGTGGCACTACCAGAAAATCCATCATCCGCCCCCTCTATATGCCTCGGTGCACTAAAGAACCGGTGCTAATAAAACATTAGCACCGGGCGTAAAATTGACATGGGGTGGGGTTACGACCCGGTGCTAAAGGCCCTTTAGCATGGGGTGGGGTTACGACCCGGTGCTAAAGGCCCTTTAGCATGGGGTGGGGTTACGACCCGGTGCTAAAGGCCCTTTAGCATGGGGTGGGGTTACGACCCGGTGCTAAAGGCCCTTTAGCATGGGGTGGGGTTACGACCCGGTGCTAAAGGCCCTTTAGCACCGGGTGGTAAATACAACCCGGTGCTAATATGGGTGTCACATGCTACTTCAGAAGGAGCGTATTCGCATCTTTAATCCTATCACATGCGTTGTGTAGGTGAGATGGTTAGGTGGGTGTACGCGCGCGAGCCAAGAGGTCTTGAGTTCGAATCCGGCAACACGCAAATATGCAAATATTTTTGGCTAGTGCCCCCACCTTTAGCACCGGTTATTTGACCCGGTGCTAAAGATGTCACCCTTTAGCACCGGAAGAGTAGCACCGGTTGAAAAACCCGGTGCTAAAGGGGTTTTTCAACCGGTGCCAATAGCACTTATTCCGGTATCATGATATAAAAAGGACCACCTGCTATTTATGCCCGGCATACCAGCAATGTGTCATCAGCACGCAGCATCTAAACCTCTCGCGCCCATCCAATCCATCCTAGTAAGGGACTTCAAAAAGCCCAAAGCAGCTGAGCTATGTCAGCCAAGGAGGGGAGAAGCGCCACAAGCAGCTCGTCATCTGAAGCAATAATTTCATCCGAAAGCCAAGGTACTGATCTTATATCCAAATTTCCAAAAAGAGAGATCACTACTACAGAATCTTACATCACAAACGGTTCCAAAGGGACATCACAAACGGTTTTCGGCCTCGTTTGTGATATGTCGTTTGTGGCTTGAACCGTTTGTGATGCCTGGGCATCACCACAAACGGTTCGTAAACACGAACAGTTCGAAATAAACCCAAAAAATACGAAAATATTAGGGAAAAAAATTTATTTCCATTTGGCAAGTCACGCCATCTTTTTCGCGCATATATCGCGCGCTACGCGGCCGGCAGGGTTCGAACCCGCGACCTCCCCCTCACGCGTAGCATCCTCTACCACTGCACCGCACAAAGACTTGTGCTTACATACCGTTTCGATTCCTATCATATTATACGAAACTGAGTTTAAATTGCTTGTTTGAGGCCCTAAACGACTTCAAATCAAAAAGTGTTGAACTACAAAGTTTCATAATTTTTGAAGATCTACAACTTTCATGTTGACTGTTTTTTCATCAGAGGTCGTTTACAAAATTTGAATTTCAAATTTGATAACATTCAAACTTAGATCTAGTTGACCAGATGACTTCAAATGAAAAAGTGTTGAACTACAAAGTTTCATATCTTCTGAAGATCTACAACTAAAAGTGTTGAACTACAAAGTTTCATATCTGCTGAAGACCTACAACTTTGATATTGACCGTTTTTTCATACGATGATGTGAGAGTAACATTGTTCACAAGAGACCTATAAGATTTGTGAACAATGTTACTCTCACATCATCGTATGAAAAAACGGTCAATATCAAAGTTGTAGGTCTTCAGCAGATATGAAACTTTGTAGTTCAACACTTTTTGATTTGAAGTCATTTAGTACTTCAAAATATGGTTTGAATGTGTGCTATACACATATGAACCGTTTGTGATGTGGACATCACAAACGGTTCTTAACAAGAACCGTTTGTGATGCCCCCATCACAAACGGTTTACAAGCTGTTTGTGATGATGAGGCATCACAAATGGTTCGTATTACAAACCGTTTGTGATGTGAGGCCATCACAAACGGTTTGTAGCAAAAACCGTTTGTGATGGCATCACAAACGGTTTGTAATACAAACCGTTTGTGATGGCCTCACATCACAAACGGTTTTTGTAGAACCGTTTGTGATGGCTCATATCACAAACGGTTTTTCAAAAACCGTTTGTGATGAGAGTTTCACAAACGGTTTTCTAAAACCGTTTGTGATGTAGCCGTTTGTGATGTCACTTTCTGTAGTAGTGGATCCCATTAGAGTCACAGCCATTGTTTCTCTACAAGAATTTCTGGTTTCGACAGAGTTTTCTTGAGAGGATTATGCTCCTCCAGGAGAGCTTCAAGGCTCGTCCTGATGATACCATCCTTGCCACGAACCCAAAGTGTGGTACAACTTGGTTGAAGGCTCTCGCATTTACGATCACTAATCGTTCGCATTACAACTTAAGTGACCACCCGCTCCTCACCCGTCATCCCCAAGAGGTTATTAAGACTATCGAGGTTGAAATACCTTCGAATGGAGACCTCACCTTCGTCGAGAAACTCCAATCTCCAAGGATCCTTGCCACCCACATGCCATTTTCATTGCTTCCAGAGTCTATAGACATCCAAGGTTGCCGAATTGTGTACATATGCCGAGATCCTAAGGATGTATTTGTGTCACGGATGCATTTTGCGACTGAGTTGTTTGGGAAAAAACTTGACATTTGTGATGGATTCAACATGTTTTGCGAGGGAATATCAATGTATGGACCTTACTGGGATCACTGCCTTGAATACTGGAGAGAGAGCATTGCAAGGCCTGATAGAGTTCTTTTCCTGAAGTATGAAGAGATGAAGTTAGATACTGTAAAGGTTGTCAAGGAACTTGCATCATTCCTTGGTGCCCCATTTACCAGTGAAGAAGAGGATGCCGGGGTTCCTGAAGAGGTTGTGAGGTTATGCAGCTTTAAGACGCTTAGTGGCTTGAATGGTAATCAAACAGAAGTTGTTCAAAAGGGGGATTTTGTCGTTAAGAAATCATCATACTTTAGGAGAGGGGAGGTGGGCGATTGGGTGAATCATATTAGTCACGAGATGGGCAAAAAATTGGATGATATTGTGGAAGAGAAGCTTAGAGGATCCGGTCTTGTATTTTGATGTATGCTTATTCTCTCTCTCCTCTCTCTCCATCATTTGTTATGAGTGCTATATAGAATAATCTATCCACCAAAAATTATGTGTTATTGATATGTAGTTCTTATTCTTCAAATACTAAAATAAAATTGAGCATTCTATCTATTTGGAGAGTACCAAGAGCACCGGTTCATCATCTAAGACAACATGAGGTGAGGCACCCGTGAACGCCAGCCTGTCAAATAAATACTCTCCAGTCACATGCGTGTGCCAACAACGGTGTCACTCTCACATCCCTGTCAGGATTCATCCATATTGTAACATGACCACAGGTCAGAATTGGAAAAAGCACTATATGATCAACGGTTCTGGTTGCAAGCGGGACGGGTTGCAAGTTCGTGGCGTGGGCTGAGCCGTTGGATTCGCGGCGAAACCTGCCCCGCTTGCATCCAGATCAACAGTAAAAATAAGTAGAAAAAACAATAAAGATAACTTAACTCGAAGAAATTAGAATGAAAAAAATACCGCTTTTGTAGTCACAACGAAGCTGTCCAATATCTCTTTTTTATTTTTTATTAGTTAGAGCATCTCCAAGAGTGCCTAAAATTTTTACTCCCAATAACGAAGGATTGGAACTTGCCCAAAAAATATTGGGCACAGAAAACATCTCTTCCTCCAACAGTAACTCAATTTTTTTTCCCAAAAACTTTAAATTTTGCCACATCATCTAAGGTGGGACCTCCTCCCATGGACCTAACCAAAACCCGGCTCTTTTGTTCCCCCGGACCAATCAAAGAAGTCTCGTCTTTTCGATCTACTCGTGCTGCCGCCGGCGACGCTGGTCTGTCCGTGCCGCCATCCGGCAACCGCGTCCGTAGGTCCTGGCAGCACGCCATCGCCTGCTGCTCACTTTCTCAAATTCCAGGTTTGTGGTAACAAAAGGATATACGTGGAATCCATGACGGTCCATAGTCTTTTATAGGAGCAGGAAAAAAGAGAGCATCTATCCTGCGGCAAAGTGACCCCTCCAAATGACTACCATCACAATAAAAATGCACCAGGTCTAGCCTAAACCTTAGTTGTGTTATAAGTGGTTGCCACCAGCTCCAAACCACCAACACCAAAAAGTATTGTCCAAACCAAATGTCCTTACACATCTTCTGCGATCAAAAGCACATAGTCAACGGTGACATTTCATGCAACTAACCCTGAATCCACTCAGAGCTGCCACCATCAAGCCCATCGTCTTCATACGACTCCAATTAACCAGCTTTAAATACCGTTGACACAAATCTCAAACCCATGAGATCATTATAAATATCTGACAACATCAACCGGTGTAGAACTGGATCATAGATGAATAAGATCAAGCCTGGTGTCTTGCTGAACGAACGTCGTCGTGTCCAGTATGCTAATCGCTGTGTAACCTTGACCAAGAATGGACCCAGTAGACTCGCCTTCCATTTCCTCACCACAATGCTTGCAACCGTCGCAGATTAACAGAGCCTGAAATTCCACAGCGATGCCTCCAAGGAGGGAAGCGACACAAATTCTGCCACCGTCGCTTGACCCGAAGACCAAGGCTTTACACCCAGGAAAGTATGTAGAGAAGCCGCCGCTGCTATCGTCGCCCGCCGGTCCGTGCGAGGTAAAGAAACACCCCCTACGCGACAAGCGCATCACTTTCATTGCACAGAATCCGATGAACAAGGCGTCCTCTCTATCGAAACTCCACACAAACAGAGGATCAGCCAAAGATGATGACGAGCACGCAGGAGGGTGATTCCCCACTCACCGCCGCCTGCTAGGAGGCCCATCCCCCACGCATTGCCCCCGAGGGAGGCTGCATCGGGGAGCTGGCCTCCTTGACGCCGTCTGCCGGGTGGACGAGACGGATCTCGCTGGCGACAGAACAGGTAGCCACCCGCTAACCTGCAACTACGGAGCACAGAGAGGATATGGAGGAACTGGAGGGGGGAGGAGGCCGCCGGAGGGACCCAAGTCGCCGCCGCAGCCCTGGAGCAGCAGATCCACCGGTGGGATCAATAGATCCACCACGAGGCATTGTGGAACCGGCCTCCTGGACGCCGGAGCAGGCGTGCCCTCGCCGGAGAAGAATGTGCCGCCGCCCGCACGACATGGCCTCGCTGGCCGGAGGAGCCACCCTACTGTCGCCCTCCTCGTAAGTGCAGGACTTCCGGCTGCCCTGCTCGGGCGACGGCGAGGAGGGACGGGGGAGGAAGGAGACCGGCGGCGAGGGGCGGCCCCCTCCCCCCCCC
>OAMR01000009.1:3780470-3844421 GCA_900205405.1 Echinochloa crus-galli | reverse complement strand
TGGGTACAGTGTCACGTAGGAATTTTGAAGTTGCTTAGAGGAATGACGTCCGATAAGGCTATTTTTAGTAGAGGATTTTATTGTAGTGTTTTCAGATAAATAGAAAATAAAATATCTTCAAAACCACTAACCGATGCATAATTTTATATTATTATTGGTATCATTTAGCATTTAATTTTATGACTCATATAAATTTGATGATGTGCAGGTCATTATAGAAATAGAAAAGTAGGAGGGATTATGGGGGTGAGGGAGGAGAATTTCATCCTATAAAACTCATCTAGCTTAGTTAATGTACAATTAAACTTCTCATTGAGACAGGCCTAAAGCCACTCCCACTGCATGTTAAATAGAATGCCACGTTAGCATAAATATGGGCATGTCAACACAGTTATGAAAAGAGAGAAGGAGATGAAACTATTTATTCACGGTTTCCAGAACTATAAAACTTATAGAAACTTGTCGGGGACATATCAAAGGGGTCCCCTAACCACCGGGGTAATCACCCTCAAAAACGCTAAACGTCCAAGGCCGAGGCACCAACGGCCCAGGCCATGCGGCCCGCCACGGCCAACCACGGCCCAAATAGCCGTCCACGCTCGCCGCTCGAGGGGACCCAAAGGGCCAACCCTGTCTCCGCCTCGCTCGAGGGCCCCGAGCCCCCCCGAACAGGCACAACGCCAACTCCGCCTCGCTCGAGGGTCCTCGCACCCCCTCAGGCAGGCAAACCATCTCCGCCTCGCTCGAGGGCATCCCTCTACTCAACGCGGCGCGCCCCGGCGCCCCGCCCGACCGCGGCATTTAATGCCCGTCCCATCAGACAGGGGCCAAAGTCAAATGAGAATATATGCCCGCATCACGCCGCTGACACCACTGCGCCCACTATTCTACCTTCTCCGGTCACTATGCGTCCTCACTGCTGCTGTGCTGACGCACGCGGCACTGCGCAAGACCCTGTGCGGACTGGCGGGCATCATTTGGCGCCACTGTTCTGCCCACTCTCGTCCTTTCCCCATGACGCAGCCCTCGAATGGGCACGGGGAACCCTCGAACAAGTGTATGAACGAATGGGCAAGCGCTGACTCCAGTCAGGCGCGGCCCTGCGGCGACATACACCGGGTCAAATCCACCAACTCTCGGCCATCCCCCGACTGACCGGGCACCAACTCCCGTCCTTCCCCTGCATCACCAACTCCCGTCCTTCCCTTGCAGCCACACCCTCGAATCAACCAGTGGAAGATGATCAGACACCAACTGCGACCGATATCACCCCTCGAAGCCGCTCCAGGACGAACACAGGAACAGCCACGACGCCCGCGGAAGCCGGAGCCCACCATAAATCCCTCCCAGGGTCGAAAGCGAAGGGACGACCAGCACCATACCACCTCAGTACGCGCCCCGGTAGTTGCTACTGTGCCCATACTTGTACACCTCCTCTTCCTTGGTCTATAAAAGGAGGAGGAAGGACAAAAAAAGCGGGGACGAACGCCCGCACACACACAAACACGATATTGGCACACTGCCTCAATTACTCTCTGACCCGCCTTGCTTGTAGCCCCCCATTGCAGGCACCCCGGTGCAAGATAGTTCAGTGCCACGAGCACACCCTGCTGGACGTACGGCCCCGTGGCCGGAACCAGGATAAATCCTTGTGTGTCATTGTGCTATCTCTTGCATCAACCGTCAAGGGACAGGACATAGCGTATTTTGTGTGGCACTGAGGTTGGGCGGCCAATCTCGGCACCGACAGCATCATTCCTTGTGAGCCAGATAGCCCAATAAATAGCTGCAGCTCCGGTCAATAACAATTAATTATGCTTCTGACCTTCCTCTTTAGACCAATTACTAAACAAATGATTTGTGTTTACTGGTGGTGGTACACCTAACACGATATGAATTGCACGCCAATGAAATTTCGCGTAATGACACTCAAAAAACAAGTGGTGGATGGTTTCCTGCTTACTACAAAAATAACAAGATTTACTCCCATTCCAATTCCTTGTAGCTAAATTGGAATAACAATAAACTTGGTCAACGGATTCGTTTGAATTGGAATTAGTGCCCAAATGCTAAACTGTGAGAAACACGAATGACTGTGATTGTATTAGTGCCTGGAGCACCGGGCAGGGCTCGCTAGCTATACATTGAGACAAATTAAAATGAGCTTGGTTTCAGCATGATTGGGGTGACATATATTTTCAGTTCACACGTGTTATGTCAAAGCTAAAACACGTTCTAAGACTTTTGTGCCATTTCAAATTCTTGTTGCGGAATCAATAGTTCAAAAATACAAATCCTTTATCTAGATGCACCAAGTGGTAAGACTAACACAATATGCTACGTCTACACGATTGCAGCGGCAAATATAATTGACCAAGAATGAATGATATCCAGCAATAGTTTTAGACACCCTTTTTCATTATCGTTTGTCAAAACTAAACACATGGTATATCGCTATGGATTCAACGAAATAGGAATTTGTATCAAAACAATCACATTTGCAATTGTTTATTTTATGGCCTAAATTTATCCTTGATACAGGGCCTCTCAAACTAGTGGTTGGTCCAGGACCTTTCAAACTAGTGGGTTGTCCTTGTCATATATGAGTTAGCAGTTCAGTCAGCCAGTAACACATCTTGAAACCTACCAGAGTGAAAATTTCTGAGCATGGAAAGTTCGGGTCACCTAAAACTCTCTATCTTCTTGCTTATGTGATTTGACTAGAAACACAGAAGTGGAATGAGCCAAAGAGGAGACTAGTAAACACAATTTTCACCCTAGTTTGAAGATGTTTCCCTGAAAACATTGCCATAAAAAAGATTGTTTAAAAAGCAAGAAAAGACAGTTGAGGAGATTCTTTGTTGTTCCAGTCGGGGCAGATGTGGCGCTTGCTGTGCAGTAATTAAATTCGTTCTTCAAACAGGTGTGACCGTAGGATATAAGTATGTGTGTGTATATATGAATATCTATATACATATTGTTGTTGATCTGAAAATGGACCGTGTGCCAAGGCACTCGAGCACCAAGAGGAGCTTCTTGCACCACCTGGCAATCCGGTTTGAGCGATTTTGCCACAAAGGTAGGCGAAGATTTGTTGAACGCCCACCAAAAAGGAACCCCATCAGGGCATGTGCACGCCGGTGTGCCCTAGGCTCAGTAGGCCAGCTAGGGCACTCCCTCACACCGTTTTGGTGAGATGAACAGCACAAGGATTTGGAAAAGTAGGGTAAAGGAAAAAAGAAAGGGTAAAAAAGATAAATTATTGATAGATTAGATTGGGTCACCCTTAATCGGCCATGGCCCTTTATATTTACAGGGAAGAGAGGTCTTGTCCATCAGGAGTTGAAACTGAAGTACTAAGACCGGTTAGATTACGCAGACCAAAACATCCGAACTCCAAAATAGTCGTTCCATAGATGAATTTTGATCATCTCAATGAGATCCTAAAATTGATGGAGATTAACCGGCAATTTGGCAAAGCTTACCAAACCGGTCGGACCGGTTTTAGGAAACTGGTCAGATTTTTAGCAAACTTGATCGGTGCTAATTTGAGCCGTTAACAAGTACTTCTGTTTCTTGGTAAAGCTTTAGTACCAACAAATATTCTTTTTGATCGAAATTGTCTGTGAGCAATGATGAACAATGCATCGGCTATATGTGTAATCTCTAATATACCTCAATATGTAGTCCTTAGCATATGCATCGATGGAATAAATGATGAAGAGCAGTGATATGAATGGTGATGCTACTTTGCTCTTGGAGATGAGAAGAATTCCTTCGATTATCTTCTAACCGGTTCCTTTGCTTCTATACGGATATCTTTTCTTGCCCCACAGTCGGAGTTGATAGTTGTCCAGCTATACTATTTGAAGCAGGGGCGGAGCTAGGCGAGGAGCTGGCCGGGGTCATCTCCATAGCATAGATGTTGGATCGGGGTCATCAATGGCCAAAAATAGTGATATTCCACTGTAATTGCAAAAATCGTCGGGGTCAGCTGACCCCGACAAACCCCCCTAGATCCGCCCCTTGAAGTATGTTCGTCATTGGGGACAATTTAATCAAGAGCACTATAATTTATATTATGTTACTTATAAGGAGGTGATAAATAATACTACTGCGATAAATAATTTATATGTGCCAATTTGGACGTCAATAGTTGTGTTTTGAAAAAAAATCATAACCGAACTGGTCTATTCAGCTGACTAGAATAATATAGAAGTTTTCATGGTCCATCCTCCAGTCCAGTCCGAGCTAACAATAAATAGTGATGACACTTGTTAGTACAGCGACATGCTAGTTGCGATAAAAAGGTTGAATTTACCTTGTCCCTATATACAATCTTAAATTATTGCTTTGGTGGATACACATGTATATATTATCATTAATTTTGAGTTTTGAGGACCGATGTCTAAGAATACACGTACATCAGCATGTGTTAACCGGAAATATTCCAACGTGGAACGAGAACGACGGGACTTATTAGATGACCTTTGATCAAGAAGCTAGAGAGAACTATCCACTCTAAAAAACACTTTACACAGTCTGTTATAGTACGCTAGTTCTTGTCAATTGTCATAGCTGAGCCGTGATGTTTAGCCAATAGCCAACCATGATCATCATCGTCCTGCTCATGGTTCTAAGCTTCAAGCCGGCCGCCTGCCGCGCCTGCGTCGCCGCCGCCGCCCTCGGCGCCCAGCAGCTCTGCCCGTACCGCGCCGACGCCACCGTCTTCTACCCGACCTGCCGCCTCCGCTTCTCCGACACGAACTTCCTCCACCCCGACGACTACTCCCAGATCGTCGACGGCGTCGTGAACACCATGAACACGACGGACACCACCAACAACGCGAGCTTGCTGCCGGGCTGGGACCCCGGCGACGCCCAGAGCGTCGCAGACATCACCGAGATCATTGGGGAGATATTCCAGGAGACGGCACGGCAGGCGGCGTACAACTCCGGTGGGCGGATAATGTTCGCCACCGGGCGCATGGACGATGGCGCCGGCGGCGGGAGCTTCCCGGCGCTGTACTCCATGGCGCAGTGCGTGCCGGCTCTGACGCACAGGGACTGCTCGTCCTGCCTTCAAGTTATCAGCTTTCGCCGGTAGGCAGGGACGAAGGCTGCTTTCCCTGTGGTGTAACTTGAGGTACGACGCGGCTCATTTCTACAGCGGCGATCCCATGGTGACATTGTGACAATCGTGTCGCCGGTGAAGGCGGAGCATGCGCTTGTCGTGCCCGGCCAGAAAGACGGCAAGAGTAAGCAACATATCATTTTAGGAAACATTAGTTTGAAAAGATATATATCATTTTGGACAGACATAAGTTGAAAGTTGATTAAAAATTGTTTTAAAAGTATATAGATTATTGACATGAGAATTCGTATTTTTCAATTGCCTCTCAGAAAGTTTATTCTCATATTTTCATGATTCTGTTGAGTTTTATAAATATATTGGTATTGATGTTTAATCAAAAACCATGTCAATAAGACCATGTCAATGATCAAAAATATATATACTCTAGTCCATAAACTCGAGTGATGCCCGTGCTCGTGCTCCTGCTCGGTCAATGTTGAATGCAAAAATTTCAAACTGGGTTCAATTGGAGAGTTTCAACTTTATTTATGGACTCAAATTTGAATTATCAAAATGCCAAATAAGATATGATACTTCAAAGCTTTGGTCTATACGATCTGCAGTTCCGTGAAGGTGATGAGACAGTCAACAATAATGTACAGCTGATCGCCATCAAACTTATGGTCTACGATTATTCTGGTTACCTCACAAAATTTCATTGTATCAGGACAACAATGTTTTTTTCATTCAGTCTCATGTCCGGAAAACCTTGCTTATATGCCTGCCACACCTTAAGTGATTAGCATTAATAAGTTTACGTTAAAATTGAGACATCCAAAGTTTTGTGTAGTTCTATCACACGCAGTCTAAATCATTGTTCTCATTCACATCAAGGGACATGATCAAGATTGTTGTTCCACTACTTGCATCGATTATCGGCTTGATCATTACCTTCATATTCATAAGACGAAGGCACATAAAAGGTATGTTTATATGTACAAATAGGACATAACTAAATTTGAAATTGTATTTGGTAATACTATACTATGTGCATCAGAAGAAAGGATCACATGAAACATTCAATTTAGGTAAAGGTGATCAGGATAAGGCTAAAATGAATGCGAAGGAAGATGAAACTATAGTTTGGGGGATAGATGGGAGGAGTTCAGAATTCATGATTTATGACTTTCACAAGTATTAGAGGCTAAAGACAATTTCTCAGAAGAAAATAAACTTGGGCAAGGAGGCTTCGGTCCTGTATTCAAGGTAAGATTGAGGCAACATAATTATTAGTGCACCTAATGATATGACAATGTCTGCCTTACATGGCAGATACTTTCTTAATTTTCTTCAAGACCATGCCAAAGTTTTAGTGTCTTATTTGTTTGTTCAAGGGCTTTCCCGTCTAACTAGGAAACATAATTTGTATTGACAAACAACAAATTCCATAAAACTTTCTTCTTTTTAGTATGTTTATTGATATTGAACAAAAATAATTTAGAAATAATAAGAGTGAGTACACGTCCTACTCCGCAAGTGAGGGAGAAATATGACATGTCAGGCTAAAGCAAGGAAAGATTGACTGGTTAACTGTAGTAAACATTTTTGGTTGGTCAAGTTTTATTTAGCACCTAATTACTAAAGTATAGCTATATATATACCAACCCACTTTTTCAAAAGCATAGGACAGAAGCATTTACTATAACCATGTACCACAATTCAGTTCCATCTTCAAGTTCAATTATCAATTAGCGTATGAGGGTCCAGGCTGCTCTTGACTATGAGAATGGACTGATATATCAGTTTTACACTCTGCAAAAGTTGTACACTTTCACCACAATCCATTTTTTCCATCACCGCGAGTTAGTTAGTTTCAAAGGTTAAGGATAAAAAAGATTCCCTAATAAGCAATAGCCTACTAAGAATTCAGGTCGAAATTGAGCACAACCCTTCCTAATTGATTACGTATCTTAGTAAAGCCTACTACCCAATAGGACTGGGTTGTACCCCTATCAACGCCTTCTCTCTTGCCCTTTCAGTTAAACTATTCCAAGTATCTAATTCCTCAGCTAAAACCAAAGTCATGTGGCACTCATGGTTGCACTATCTTCCTATGTGGTCGCTCCATGTTCCAATTAAATTGATTGATCTTGTAACAATAGAAGCATATCAAATAGTAACAAGGTTCACCATCATCAACACATTAGTCATTATTTCGAAACAATACCCATATAAGCAGATGAGCATTTGTATCCAACATAAAGATAAAACCCATATAACAAGCAACACCATGAAAACTAGGGACAACCTTAATAGGACGCATTATATTAAGACACAAGCATGCATGAGTCATAATACAATTATATTAGGACAAAGTATAACACTTGCTTTTCTCCAAATAGTTGCTCCGATAATCTTCTGCTCTTTCTCATGAAACTCTTGAAAGCTCTTATTCTTCAAAGCTCTTGAAATGTGTTCCATCCACTCATAGCAAGTACGGAGCACAAGCATATAACTATACAAGAAAGCAAACAATTACAACTAAGAACAGTATGGGGCTCGTTGCTACGGTCGTGAGCCAAAGAAACGCCAAAAATACTACGCTTTAAAAGATACAACTATGGAAGGATTCGGATTAAAAGAACACAACTATATGCTTGATTCATTTCAATTAAATTGGTTATTTCAGAGAAATACCCTATGTCTAAATTAATTCAACTATACTTGAATTAGTAAACCTAGGTAAACCTTAGTCTCTTTTTTGGGATTTAATTTAAATTGAATCAAATGCTAAATCGATTTCTCAATCTCTAAGTCATCTCGGGGCCAATCTCACCTTCCTTTCTCTCTCTTCACTTTGATCTGGCCCATCAGCTGGAGCAGCCGAAATGCTACTTTCCTTATCTTCTTCTCTTTGGCTTAATACCAAACAGGAGCCTAGCACATTTTTCCTTTCCTTTGTTCTTCCATATACACAGCAGTAGCAGCAGCAACAACATGAACCACCCTATTTTTTATAGGGGAACATGAACCACCATATTAGTTGTCAAAAAAAAAACATCATATTCCAAGCCCAGCCGAGGAGGCCCATTCTTGCATGCCTCCATCTTCGACAATGAAAAGTTGGAACACAAGCGCTTAAAAAAAAGAGATTTGGAACACAAAGGAGGCAGCTCTTTTATTCTTCTCCACAACTAAAACTCTTGTTTCATATAGCAAATCTAATTTTTCATAATTTGCAATTTTTGTTATCAAATGCGCAGAATCATAGATTGGCTCTCTCTCTCTCTCTCTCTCTCTCTCTCTCTCGTACAGATTAACCGTGAACCGAAATAATAATATTCGATATTTAGTTCTCTGATTATATATCTCGTCTTTTTTACTTGTCTGGAAATCTCAAGTACCGTGCAGAAATATTTTCTGATACATAGATGTACGAGAAAAGGTAATGGCAGATATAATTAGTATATGACTAAATTTTCCACTAATTCTTTCCAAAATTTATTCATTTTCTCATAATTAATTGTGTACACACTCTATTGTCTATAGTGTTTTCTCTCTTCCACTTCATGGTTCAGGAGCTTATAGTGATCTTTTACTTTTGCTTAATAAACATGTAGTATTAAATATGAGTCAGCATTCACAAACATCTACAAGCATCATATAAGCAAAGGATTTTGATCACAACACTTTGGCTCAAACCGTACCTACATCTAGGAATTGGGGTGATCTCTAAAACTCTTGATCCTCGAATCAGCTAGCTACAGCTAAGAATTGAGCTTATCCCTAATTTTTGAACCTCGAATCAAACTACATCCACAACTTCCTCGAATCAACTACATCGAATCAACTACATCCACAACTTGGGTGAATCAACTACATCCACAACTTAACTTGGGTGAATCAACTAACTTCGGGTTCTTCCTCGAATCAACTACATCCACAACTTGCGGTGATCGCGTGATCTTTAACTCTTGATCCTCGAATCAGCTACATCTAGGACTTTGTAACTTTATTTAGTTGTTTGACAAGAAAAAACTTCTCAGTTTTCTCAAACATCTCAAATATGTATGTCAACATGGTCTTTGTATCTCAGCTTGATCTTTTTTATTGTACCTTGAACTACTACACACACAGAACTTGAAAAACAAAAATGCAACACTTATGTGTCCTCTCTCTATATACAGCTAATAATCTCAATGCAAAGTATTTCTGGTGAGTGTCCAGATGGATACAAGTGTTTCTTGAATTTTCTTCCCACAAATTATGTATGAGGAAAGGAGAGCCCCCTGCTGCTCATCCCACCCCTTCCGCATGACGAGTAACAATATTAACATAGTTCATCAAACACATACATACAGCTTTCATGCTTTCCAGCACGCCACACATTTCTAAAACTGAGCTTGAAACTGAGAATGTCAATATCCTTTTTTTTCAATATAAACATTCAAGTTTGCACGGTCATGTAGAACTATCATACTTTTTTTTGAAGAAACAGGAGGGTCACCCCTACTGAATATATTAAAAAGGAAAACAAAAAGATAGAGTGTGCCCCCACAAGAGCGTTCAAGAAACAAAGAAAGAAACAAAGCAAATCAACAAAATTACAGCGATGCTTCTATCCATTGAGATAACATAAGTGCAAGATCTGGCCTCAAACGATGGACAACCATGCTGAGTTCATTCCTGAGAAAACTCCGACTGCTGTGGACACTTGGTTGAATGCCTCTGAAAATGTGATCATTCCGTGCCATCCATATGGCCCAACAGCTACAAACCATTATTTCCATAGCAAAAGGCAGCAGCAATTGATTTCTGATGGACATCAAATCTGCCCACATATCCTGCTGTGGTAACTGAACAATTCCCAAAGATGACCAGAAGTCTTGAGCAAATCTACAAGAGACGAACAGATGGGACACTGTTTCATCTGAAATTTGGGGACATAACACGCAAAGGTAGGAAGGCAGAACCATGTTCCTTCTTTGTAGCAAATTTCTGGTACTCAGCCGGTCCCAGAGGAGGAGCCAAAAGAAAACCCTATGCTTTGGCTGGCAGGAAGACTGCCAAGTGAACTTGAAAAGGGGATGTGTGTCAGCATGACCCGAAAGGTGCTTATATGCTTGAGCTGAAGTAAAGAAGACTGAGCCCCAAATATATCCGCAAATATCAGATTCAGTGGAAGGCACTATATCATCCAGAAATTGTAGAAGCAGGGGCAGCTATCCATGGGCCTCAACAGAGAGAGGTAATTAGAATAGCTGGTCAAGCTGCGTGGCCTGTAACACATTTGATATTGTCATGTGAGGGTGTGAAGCAAAGGAGAAAAGGTGTGGAAATTCCAAACTTGGTAGATGGCCATTCCATAAATCTGACCAGAGGGCACATGTTGACCCATTTCTCACTGTCACTGATGCCATTCCTTTAAAGAGATTCAGCAGGCTAACAACATCCATCCACCAAAAAGAACCTTTTCTAGTCTGACCTAGCAATCTTCCATTACTGTAATGCTTTTCCCAATCAACTGCACCCATTGCAGGTCATGTTTATTGAAAAATTTGTGCAAGTGCTTCAACAATAAGGCCTCATTCTGGGTTTTAAGATTCAAAACCCCCAAACCACCTTCAGACTTTGGCTTTATCACCAACTCCCAAGCAGCTTTTGGTGGTTTGTTAGCATTAACCTCTCCCCCCCCTCCATAGATAATGTTTTCTGAATTTGTCAACTTGCTTAACCACAGTTTTAGGTAGCAGGAAAGTACACATGAAAAAGGTTGGCAATGCTGAAAACGCTGAGTTTGTAAGCTCCAATCTACCAGACTGTGATAGAAAGGCAGAAGTGTATCCCGATCTTCTTTCACACCTGGACACCAGAGGCCAGAAATCAGCCACATTTGGCTTACATAGTCCCAAAGGCAAGCCCAAGTAGGTGAAGGGTAAGGAGCCTACTTGACAGCCAAAAGATTGAGCCAAAATGCTAACCCTCTCTTCCTGAACATTAATAGGCACCATCATGGACTTAGAAAGTTGACCTTTAGACCAGTTATCAATGCAAAGGATGCTAGAATGTCCTTGAGATGTTGGAGTTGATTGAGGCAACCCTCCATTATAATCAAGGTGTCATCAGCATACTGTAAAACTGGGAAGTCTTGAGTATACTGTAATGGGACAGGTAGTGACAGTAATCCTTCACTTCTAGCTTTGTTCACCATTGTTTGAAGAAGGTCAGCAGCTAAGACAAAGAGAAGTGGGGATAAGGGGTCTCCCTGCCTAACTCCTCTTTTACAATGAAATGTTTTCCCAGGTACTCCATTCAGAAGCACTGAAGAGGTCCTAGAGGAAAAAATGTTCCGCATCCAACCTAACCAAGTTTCCCCAAAACCTTTTGCCCTCATTATTCTGATCATGGCCTCATGCTCCACTTTATCAAAAGCCTTATCAAAATCCAATTTTAAAATGACCACTTCTTTCCTAGAATTGTGGCACAAGTGCAAGTACCCAAAGGACCAGGCCAAACAATCTTGAATTGTCCTATTCTTGATGAACCCATACTGATTTTGATGAACCAGGGCAGGAATGACCATCTGAAGTCGATTTGCCAATAATTTGGTGATGATCTTGATGGAAATATTCAGCAAAGATATGGGCCTAAAGTCAGCAGCTCTTCTAGGGCCATCAATCTTTGGTATTAGGGTAATGAAAGAGCCATTTATGCTTCTGAGACAGACATAATTCTGTTGAAAAGCCCAACAAAGATCATAAAAATCCTGTTTAATAATTTGCCAGCATTTCTTAATAAAGTTAGTGTTAAACCCATCAGGACCAGGTGATTTGTCAGATGGTAGACTTCTAACCACAGCATCTATCTCTTCAGTTGTGAAAGGAGTCTCTAGAAGCTGTAAGTCAGGGACAGCTGAGAGCAACAAATTTAAATCCACCATAGCATCCTGGAATTCTGACTGCCCAAGCCTTTCCTTATAAGCATCCCATAAAATCTGTGCTTTTTCAGAATGTGCAGTGAAAGTATCTCCTGAATCATTTTCCAAAGAAGTGATATAATTTGCTCTTTTCTTTATAGTAGCATTGGCATGAAAGAACTTGGTGCCAGCATCCCCAATCTTGGCCCACTTAACGGTGCCTCTCTGTTTCCAATAAATTCTCTGCTGCCTTAGGAGGCTACAAAGCTTTTCTTCAAGGATAGACTTAAAATTCCACTCTTGCAGTGTTAGATCTCTCATTTCTCCAATTACCTCCAAGAGATGCAAAATGATCTTAACATTGGCAATATTTGACTGTAAACCAGACAGCTGTTTACTCCAACATCTCAACACTCTTCTCAGGTTCTTAAACTTCTGAGTGATGGATCTGGCCTTATCCATTTCAGGTATTGGTACATTCCACCCATGTTGTACTATTGCCAAGAAGTTTTCATGTTCCATCCAGTAGTTTTCAAATCTGAAAGTGGAAGCCTTGGGAATGCTTGTTTGTACAGAAATAATGCAAGGAACATGATCTGAGGTCTCTCTGACTAGAGGAAATGCCTTAGTATTTGGGTATTTCAAGGTCCAAGAGGCTAAAGTAAAAAGCCAGTCCAGCCTCTCCAGCAAAGGCTCAAATTGCTTGTTGGTCTAGGTGAAAGATCTTCCTTGTAATGGGATTTCAATCAGTCCCAGGTTGCTAATTGCCTCGTTAAAAAACATTTCAGAAATGTTACCTCCTTGTCTATTCCTGTTCTCTGGCCCTCTGATCAAGTTGAAGTCACCTAGCATTAACCAGTCAAAGTCCTGTGGCATATGAATATCCTTGAACCACTCTAGAAACTCCCTTTTTCCAGTATTAGTACAAGGTCCATAGATCTTTGTCAACATGAATTCCTCCCCATTTAATTTGGATTCCATTCGGACCGAGATTGCAAAGGTGTTACTAAAGACTAGTTGTCCATCAAAAGAAGCCGATTTCCAAATAGTTATAATGCCCCCCGAGGCACCTTGTGAAGGGTGGAAGGCAAAACTATCAAACGTAGGAGGGCAGAATTTACGAATAAATTGAGTATCGAAGTTTCCTCTTTTGGTTTCCTGTAAACAAAGTATTTCACAATTCGCTTCTTTGATTTTATCCCTAATGGCATCCCATTTCTTAACTGAATTAATTCCACGAACATTCCAGCACACCACTCTCCATTCCCTTAAATTTGTAGCAAAATCCATAGGAAACCAAGACAAGAATTTGCAGAAGTATGACATGAGCACCATGCATACATTGAATCCAAAACCCACTAACCAAAGCAAACTACGACAAAGGGGGCACAACCAAGCAAGTCAAGTAGCAAAATATTACAGTCCAAGAGAAACTTAGGAGCAAACAGCTCAATGCACAGAAAATAGAAACTAGAAAGCCACTTATTTCTTTGGCTTCTTCTGGGGAGGCTTTTTGTCATCATTTTTATCAACATCTTTCTTTTTCGCAGCTGCCTTCTTTCCACCAGGGAATGCAGGCTTCCTGTTTTTCTTGGTGAGAGCTTCATCAGTCAGTTTTGTAGGATCAACTTTGCAGAAAGAAGCCCCAAGATTCCTAATGATGGAGGGAGAGATTGAAGGAACTTCTACCTTGCAACCAATGCAGTCAGCATCAGGGCAGGGTGTCTTCCTGTAACCTTTCTTTATATCCTTCATACGCAGGCTACGCCTCAAATCCATGTCAGCCTCTGAGAGTGGCAGCTTCCCAGCTTTAACTAACAGATTTCTGGACCAAGGGCCAGTACTTGGGGAGACACCTTTGGGGCTTGAAATGTGCTGAGAGTGGATGCCACTTGGAGTTGTTGGGTCCTCAGAGTCTTGTATAATAGCTTTTCCTTTCATACAGCCAATTGGAGAGCCTGTGCTGCTGGTGGGGAGCTTTTCAGGTGATGGTTCAACTGTATCAAGCTCTGTTTCTGGCTCGAGGTGGTCTAAAGATACTAGTCCAACCATACATGGCAATGGGTCTTTCTGAGGACACTTGGATGGCAGCAGGAAAGGGATCTGACTGATGCTATGAGAGCCAAATAAAGGCAAAGCATCTGAGGACAGGAGCTGTTTGGCCCAATTGAAATGTGCTGGATTGAGCATCATTGCAACAAAAAAGCCCTCCATATCTCAGGAACATATACAGCCTCATGATCTGCAGGTGGGTTGAAGAATTTGGCCCAAAGCCTAACGGATTCAGCAATCACTGGAGAACAAACAGTTGGCCTGTTGAAAAGAAACTCTGAAAAGACAGGGTCAGCATCTGGCATTTCCAGGTTGACAAAACCCAACTGTAATGGATCCATCTGTGAGAAATTAGAGGGCAGAGCACCCTCAGGAGGCTGTTCATCATTTTCCATCGGGTCCTCCTCATGTAATTCATCAGGAATTACTTGTAAAGGTTCACCTTTATGCATTGGAATGAAGACTTCAACTTCTACAGGTATATTGAGATCTGGCAACACATTGTGTCCATCAGAGCTAGAGCTGCTACTAGCATCAATTACCTGGTTTGCATTATCCAAGTTATCAGCATCAATGTCCATATTATCATCACCGACCACACCTTGAAACACTTCTCCCTCAATATCAGGACCAAAAACAGGTAAAGCCAAATCAAGCTGAATGCCCAAATCCTGCATGTTTTGCTGAGGTGCCACTAGATCTTGGTCCACAGGAATGTTAAGTGGAGGAGCTTGATGCACAGGAGCACCTCCACCAGGGCCCACTGGCCATAGACCCCAATCTCCAAGTGCCATCAAATTGTCATCAGGAGGCTGATCAGCAGGCCCATTGCCTGGTTGGCCAAACCAAAGAAATCAAAAAACTGTGGATGCACATCTTCAGGAGCTTCAGGGGGCAAATCTTCATCTGCAGGTGCAGCACCCAACAATCTAGTCTGAATTACCTCACACTGGGCTGACCAAGATTCACTGTTAAAATCCTCTCCATCAGAACACACAATAAACCAAGGGATGTCCTGAAGAGAAATTACTCTAGCCTTGACTATAATTCGAGCAAGATGTGCTTGGTCCTCTTCCCAGGACATGACATCCCCAAAGTCTGAAATAGCTTTCTCAACATGCTTTTGGGTCCAAAGTCAACATCAAAACCAATCAAAACTAATCAGACCTCATAGTTCATGGTAACAGCACGATTATTCCATCCTTTATTATGCTCAACAAAGGAAATACTAAAATTACCAAAATCATGAGGACTATGCTGAATCATTCTGTCACGATCATACAGTAAACTGAAACGCACAAAAGCCTGACCAAACGGACATGGTTGGATCGAGCGAAACTGAATGCCCTGGTCATCTTTGAGGAAATCCTCAAGAAGGTTACAAATCCCGGCAAATGGTACCTGGAACTGAGGCAGGGGAGTAACGGTAGCAATAGCAATAGCAAGGTCTTCATTACGCCTCTGCGGCCGGCCAAGCAGGACCCTCGACATCGGCCTCCGGCCTTCAATCATCACCCTGTTGAAACCTCGAGGAAGAAACGGCGCCGGGTCGATGAAGCGATGCGCCATCGAAGAGACCAGGGGTGGATTGGAGCTAGAGACTGGGGTTTTCTCTTGTCGCGGAGGCGTTTCTTGGCCACCGCACGGCTGGGCCAAGGCAGATTGCGCAAGGCTAAGATGAAGCTCTAGGGCTGAAATGGCTGAGCACGGCGGGTCGAGGCAGGTTTGGTGTGGGAGCGTTGTCTCCTGCACATTCGTGGAGAACGCCGCCGGCCAAGGTATGGTAATGGAGGCGGTTGTATGGAAGCCAAGAACTGATTCGGCAAACTGCCCAAAAGAAATAAAAACTCTTGGCATTCCCATATTAGGCCCACCTGGAGGTTGCAGGTGCTTGGAGAACCAATCAGTAAAAGGCAACTGACACCATTGCTCATGGAAGGCGACCGGCAAGAAGTTCACTGCCTTAACCAGGCCCGGAAATCGAGGCGGGAAGCAGCAGGTGTTGGCGACATGCCCAAACCGGAAACAGGAGGAGCAACGAATGCGATTTGCACAATTAACTCTTGTATGGGTAAAAGAGAAACAGCGTGAGCATTGCTTGCGGCCCAATGGGCCCATCTGCACAGCCTTCTCACCAGTCGATGAAGCAATAGGCGCCCTCCCCTTTCCTTGATCAGGCCGTGGGCCTAGAGGGATCACATTTGCACAAGAAAGTAAAGACCCTTTGACTGCGTCCGCGAATGTAGCCCGCTGAGTATGAAATTGAGATTGATTGCCATTACGAGAAGCACCCAAAAACGGCTCCGTGTTCTTCGCAAAGACAGGACGTAAGCTTGAATCTGAAAGTTCAACCTTGAAAACACCGAGGATCGCAAACCAGAAGTCTGCAAATGTTTGTAGGGGTAGCGCTCTTGTGATTTTCTGGCTTTTCTAGACGATTTGACCACCCATTGATAGACTGGGCCTTGATCAGAGGAGGCAGATGACCGAGCAGCAAGAACTCCAGGAGAATTCCAAAGATGAAAGAAAACTTTGAAGCTTTTGCAGGCAAAAACCTTAAGAGCATACACTGAGAGACCCACATCCTTGGTTGAGACCGAGAACTTGAACAACTGCTGCTCGAGCTCAACAACTGCAAACTCCACAGCCACCCCTCCAAGCACTTCCTGGAGTGCAGCTCCCACTGACTCCGCAGAGAGTCGAAAAGAGGACCGACTGAACGCCGCAATCAACCAAAAACAAGACGGCCCATCCGAAGGCCAGACAGTGACGGGGACGCCAAAACGGGAGCATACCTTGTTGGCGAAAAGCCGCCCATGGTGGGGATCCGCCGGAGAGAGGTCGAAACCCATCAGAAGAGAGAACTTCTGCAAGTTGACATCAGAGGTGGGTCGGTGAAGAACGGAGACGAAAGAGCCAATAGAGCCTGCAAAGGAACGGTGGCCACCGGCGTGGGGGAGGTGGCCGCCGGGACCGGAGTGGCCACCGGCGTGGGGGCGGTGGCCGCCGGGACCGGAGTGGCCACCGGCGTGGGGGCGGTGGCCGCCGGGACCGGAGTGGCCACCGGCGCGGGGGGCGCTCTCTCAGACTCTCAGACTCCGCCTTCGCCGTTTTCTCCGAACTATCATACTTTGAGGCTTCAAAGCAATCCAAGAATCAAAAGAATTGCTGTAATTAATTCATTCCCGTACTCGTAAGAGGCAACATTCATTTTTCTCCTGAACATAACTTTGAACTCAATTACAGATCCATTTGATCCCAGAAGCTCACTGAATTTGGAAATGTGAAATACAGCTTTTAGAAAAATAAAAAGATATGAAGAGATGACTTATTATCCATCTTTCCTATACACTATGATAACCCACCTAACTAACCTCAGAACAAGTGCGAAACTTGCAAATTCGTGTGTATCTGGTACCTAACCTACAGAAAGAATATATTACTCTTGTGCCAACCCTAGAAACCAGTTGCCCATCAACATAGGAATCTGCTGTTTACCCCAGCCCTGTACAGCTGCATGAACTTGGGGCCAGAAGTGTAGAGCTTGACCTCAGTGTGAGCTAGCACAAAGAAAATGTCGCCTTCCTTTACCCTTGCATTGTTAGGCACGGAGCCTGCCTTAATTTCTCCTTCACCTGCAATGACGAGGAAGATGGATGGGCCAAGCACCGGAGACATGGTGACTGATCTGCCTGGGGGTAGCAAGTAGCGATCGACTTCAAATTCATCAGTTGATGGGGTGTAACGTCTCACGTATGGCTGTACAGGTACTCCTCGCAGAATTTCAGGGAAGGTCTGCATGTAGAACATGTAGAAAATCAAATGTATCTTATCGGCATACACATAGCATGATATTTCTGAGAATCAAATGGGGGAATGTGAACAGGTTGTGCATATAAAGAGGGGTGAGTAGAGCAAACCTGATTATATGTTAGCATTGAGCATAGAGTTCTTACATCTCTGTACTTAGGGGTCAGGCCGGCACGAACGACATTGTCTGAAGTGGCCACACACTCACTGCACTCGCCTGAGAGATATGCATGAGGTTCATTGGCCCCAACATAAATTGCTTCACCGTGATTGAGTTTAACATAGTTTAAGAAAAAACGCTGCCAGAACGCCAACATCTCCTGGGTACTGCTTCTCCAAGGATAGAACCAATTGCTCCTTCTTTGTTAAGGTTCTAACCTGAATCAAGGAAATAATATTAATGTAGAGCCCATAAAGGTTGTGAAGAAACTTGCGTGATTCGTTGGCGTCCCGCTTACAGTTTTGCTGCCAAGCTGTAGCGATTTGTCAGCTTATCACAAAGTCTAAAATTTCACCTTAATATGAATTTTCACTGTTAAAGTCAATACACTACATGAGCAGCGCTGGAAAATATTAACATTTTTTCACCGTAAAACGAGCAGAAACGCACTACATGAATTAAGGCGAATATTAAGGAAAATATTAACACTGTAATATTAACGTGAATTAAAATATACTACCTTAATATTAACATCCAGGGAAATCGCTGGAAGCTAAGGTAACAAGTATACACTACCTAAAACACCCTAATAGGTACCGGACGGAAATTTCCTTTAGTAACAGGGATACCAACCGTTAGCCTTTATGGGTTACTAATGTAATAGGCATATGACCCTTAGCAATAACAATCATTGGTAACCTACGGACCTTATGTTGACGTTCATTACCTTATAGGCATTATATACGATGTGCGTTACCTATATAACTTTTTAAATTTTGTATTTTAAAATATCAAACGCTAGCAAAAAAATTATAGTTAAAAGGGTGCATTCAGCCCACTTGACCTACCATTTTTTCTAAAAGCCACGGTGTGCACTACCGGAAACTCATAGTTTATCGTATGTCCAGGATTTTACCGTGTGCTTTATATCGGGAAAACGGCAAATACATGCTTTGCCGTAAGCCCAAGAAACAACACACGACAAATATAGAACATAGGGTAAATCCAACAGTTTGTCGTGCGCGCGCTCACGGTAAAAACAGAACACACAACAATCTGCCAAGTTTGTCGTGTACCCGCCAAGAGGCACACGGCAAAAGCTGTCACGTGCATCCCATGTGCCGCTTCCGTTAGAACAGGAGCAGCTAGGGGACGGCCATTAATCGTTGCTTTCTTGTTGTGGATGTGAATTGTCGCCGAATTGATACATTTGTGATGCCTGTGATATTTCTGGTGATATATATTTGTGTTGTTTGTGTGTTTTGTTTGATTGGGTGCTTTTAACATGAAAAACAAATAAAACAAATAATTTATGTTCGCTTTGCCGTGTGCTGCGACCATTCCTATACATTTACCATTTTTTGCCGTGTGCAGGATTGCGGCACACGGTAAAAGTTCAAGGGTGTGTTTGGATGATTACCTGACTTTGCACGCCAAGCTTCCATCAGCGCCGCAAGTGCGGCGCTGAAAATCAGCACCAGACTTTTGGCGAGCCGTGGCACTGAAAATGAACTAGTGACGCCTAAGCATGTTGTGGCACGCCGCAACTCCGGCCGTGAAGCAAACACCAGCTACGCTTAGACGCCGTGAGCTGTGGCTACCTGTGGTGTGGTTTGGACATGATCCAAATACACCCCAAATTTGTCGTGTGCCTGCCTCCAAGCACACGACCAATCCTTAACTAGATCACCGCTGTCTCCGTCTGTCCTGTCGTTCCGCTCTGTTTTTTACTTTATTTTACCGTGTGTTGACCCTAGCACACGGCAAAGTATTGCCGTGTGTGTAATATAAAGCACACAGTAAACTCAGATTTTACTGTCGCACCGGATGCCATCGGGCTTTGCCGTGTGGTACCGAAGGCAAACTCTCCGTCTTTTGGTATGAAGAAACGCACAATCCCTATGACCTATTCAGTTAAATAAATAGGTATGAACAGAAAGGATTCCGAGCTGTCACCAAACATCTTCGTCCGTTCTAGAACACATGTCTATCCGCCAGCAGTAGGCAGAGGTCATCGATTCAGCATGCTTGGTAGTGTCTACTGTCACCACGTGTTTGCTTTTAGCTCATGCGTTCCTTTCTGATACAGACTCTACACCTGCCCTTAACTATTCCTGATAGTCTGGGTGATGATGCAGTTCACGACCGACGCCAACGCACCTCACACTACTAGAGAACCTGTCGTCATCACAAACCCCTGTCACAAACGGTTTGATTCTGCTCAGTAGCGCTAGAACCGTTGTGATGGTCGGTATCACAAACAGTTTGTAGAAAAATCATTTGTAATATCCCCGTGCACCATCATAAATGGTACCCTTTGTGATGGTGCTCGGAGACATTGCAATTTACAAACGATTTTTCTATGGGGTTATGTAGTCCAACTCCCATAATGACAAAAAACATCACATATTTTAAATATATCTTATGATGTTTGATGTTGTCCTACAAAAATTTAAACTTAAATCCAGCTGTGCATGAAAAAAAATCTTATTAAATGGTAAGCTAGACGAAATTAAATGATATACTCCCTCCGTCTCTTTTTATCTGTCATTTACGGTTCTCAAGAAACAACTTTGACTGAATATAAGAAAATATATATTAATATTTATAGTATATAATAAATATCATTATTTAGATATTTGAATATAGTTTTTAACAAATTTTTCTGAAGATTAAAATGTTGCACATATTTTTTTACAAATCGAATATAAATCGTGGCACTTAAACCAACAGCGACAAATAATAAGGGGCAGAGGGAGTAGTTGTGAGAGAAAATTTAACAAAAAATAATTTAGTAAGTTATCCAGGACGACCAAAGCATGGTGCGTAAATTGAACTTTTCCTTATAGGAATTGGAAGCCCATGCAGCTGCATGGGTTTAAACGTTTTCTTAACTTGTCTTTATTTCCTGACTGGAAAATCACCTTCTATCACTGTTGAACTAAATAAACAGAGAAAGGATTGGGAGATGTCATCCCTATCTACCCACAGTAGGCAAGAGCATGTTTGGTAGTGTGTCCTGTCACCGCTCGTCTGCATGTGACCCATGCGTTCCATGCTGATACAGACCGTAGACCTGACCTTCACTAATCCCGGTAGTCTCCGTGAAACAAGGAAATTGGGCATTGCCGAATGGGCCCACCAAGATCCTGTCCACCTGCTATATATCCTCCGCACTATCTACACCCCTCGCCCATCCAATCCAACCCAGCAAGAGACTGCAAAAACTCCTAAGCAGCTAAGCTATGTCACAAGACAAGCACGAGAGAAGCCCCACAAACAGCTCATCTGAATCCATTTCATCTGAAAGACATGGTACCGACCTTATCTCCAAACTTCCAAGAAAAGAGTTGCCATCACAGCCATTATTTCTCTACAAGAATTTCTGGTTTCGACGGAATTTTCTTGAGAGGATTATGCTCCTCCAAGCAAAGTTTGAAGCTCGCCCTGATGACATCATCCTTGCCACGAACCCGAAGTGTGGTTCAACTTGGTTAAAGGCTCTCACATTTACGATTGCTAATCGTTCACACTTCAGCTTTAGTGATCACCCACTCCTCACCTGCCATCCCCATGAACTTATCAAGACATTGGATATTGAAATTCCTTTGAATGGGGACCTCACCTGCATTGAGAAACTCCCGCCTCCGAGGATCCTTTCCACCCACATTCCCCTTTCGCTGCTCCCAGAGTCCATATGCAACCAAGGATGCCGGATTGTGTATATCTGCCGAGATGCTAAGGATATGTTTGTGTCATTGTGGCACTTTGTAGGTGAGTTTTTCGGAGAAAAAACTGACATCAATGTTGCATTCAACATGTATTGCGAGGGTATATCAGATTATGGGCCTTTCTGGGATCACTGCCTCGAATACTGGAGAGAGAGCGTTGCAAAGTTTGACAGAGTTCTTTTTCTTAAGTATGAAGAGATGAAGTTGGATCCTGTAAAGGTTGTCAAGGAACTTGCATCATTCCTTGGTGCCCCGTTTACCAGTGAAGAAGAAGATAGCGGGGTTCCTGAAGAAGTTGTGAGGTTATGCAGCTTCAAGACACTTAGTGGCTTGAATAGTAATCAAACAGAACTTGTTCAGAGGGGGAATGTTGTCATTAAGAAATCAGCATACTTTAGGAGAGGCAAGGTGGGCGATTGGGTGAATCACATTAGTCAGGAGATGGGCAAGAAATTGGATCGTATTGTGGAAGAGAAACTTAGAGGATCTTGCCTTGCACTTTGATGTATGCTTAGACATCTCTCTCTCTCTCTCTCTCTCTCTCTCTCTCTCTGCGTGTGCACCCGCGTGAGTGTGTTTATGTGTGTGTTTGCCTGTTTGGTAACCATTTGTTATGTGCATGTGCTCGAATAAACAGCCATACAGATTTGAATTTGTGTAGTCACCTTAGTAAAATAAATTTGAATACGAAATCGCTACTTTGTAAAATAATCTGGCTGCTTGTAGTTTGATGTATGCTTATACATCATTAATTCCTCTTTCTCTCTCTGCGCGCGTGTCTATCATTTGTTATGAGTGCTATATATGTAGAATAATCTATCCACTAAAATTTATCTGTTATATATATGTAATTCTTATTCTTCAAACACTAAAATGAAATTGTGTATCCTTATCTATTCGGGAGAGTTCCAAGAGCACATGTCCATCATCTAAGACTACATGAGGTGAGGCATCCGTGAACGCCAGCCTGTCAATTAAATACTCTCCAGTCACATGCGTGTGCCAACAACGGTGTCACTCTCCCATCCTTGTCAGGATTCATCCATATTGTAACATGATCACATATTCACATCTCATAATCCTCTTCGTTTGGCTGGTAGCTGGTGACAGGTGCAAATTTCTGCTGAGAGAAAAATACTGCTGGCTAGCTGGTGGCTGGTGACTGATGCTGATTTTTGTTGAGAGAAAAATACTATTGGCTGGTGGCTGATAAGCCAAGCGAACAACAAAGATGAGTAGAAAAACAATAAAGATAACTTAACTCGGACAAATTAGAATGACAAAAAAATACCGCTTTTGTAGTCGCAATGAAGCCGTATGTGCATTATCTCTTTTCTTATTTTTTACTAGTTATATCTCTATCATGATGAAAAGTCGGCCAAAACTCTGAAATAATCCAAACCAATCAATCACATCGCTCACGTTCTACTGCACAAGAAACACGGAAATAGATAAGGGACCATCGTGGTGTTGGAGTTTTTGCCAAAGGAAACAGTAGGCCATCAACTCAAGGTGCGCCTGAAACTCAACAATAAGCTTAGCATAGCATACAAGAGATTGATGATGCTTTGGGCATCTCTAACGCTTCCCTAGCTTAAAAAAGATCTCTTCCTCTCCCAGACTCCCACTGGAACGTAGAGGGCTGAACTCGCTCAACAAAATGAGAAATTTTCAGTTGTGCAAGTTAAAATTGTAGATGATACATAATTTAATTTTTTTTCAAAAAGAAAAAGTCTCCGGCCTCTTCGGACGCACACGCACACAGCCCAGTTTTACAATATCCTCAGCTTATAAGCTGATCTCAGTCACGAATAGCATAAAGGTATAATGAAATAAAAGAGAGAAATCAACTGCAGAGCCTAATATTGCTTCTCCATCCATTCCAAGCAAAAATATCCAAGGCTACGACCTCCAAAGCCTTGCTCGCCAGATGGACCTTCTCCCTTGTATCCTCATGCTGCAGCAGAGACCAAAATCCCAGCCAATACGTGCCCCTGAAAATAGCATGCATAAAAGAGGTAAATTTTTTTTCTCAAACACTAAATCATTACGCGTGCACCAAATTGCCGAGAGAGCTGTAACCCCAACAATAATTACTCTTCTATCTTTTTTGTTTATGCATGTTAACCAGTTCCCTAGCATATGAGCTACTGATTTCGGCAGGGTTAACCCAGGTAGCTATCTCGACAACTCGCCAAATGATCTTAGCATGTTGACACTCAAAAAAAGAGATGCTTAATTGTTTCATTGCCATTAAAAAACAACATTTTTGGCTCCCGGACCAATTTCTTTTGACTAAGTTATCCTTTGTTAAAATAATACCTTGTTGGAGGTATCAAAGGAATATTTTTATCTTTACACGAATCTTCAGCTTCCAGATAAATTTAGTTGTGAAGGGTGTCCTGATTCATGAGGTACTGGTACATGGATTTCACAGTAAAATGACCATGTCCATTAAATCCCAGGTGAAAATATCTCTGCCCTCTGTAAGCTGGTAGTTGGCTATTTTAGCTACCAGGTTATGCCAGGACGTTAGTTTATCACCAACTCAAGTTCTTCGAAAAGATATATTTAGCAGTATTTGATTGATCACATTTGCTACCGTAGCATGGGGGTAGTGCACTATATTATACAGTGTTGAAATTGTTATTGAAAAGATTTAGAACCCACCGAAATGTCCTCCCATAATCTGCTTTGTGACCCATCTTTTATTTTGAAGGACCCGCAATTTAGAAAATCTTCTCTAGCTTTCAATAAACCTTTCCAGAAATGTGAATCCCTAGGTTTAATCTGTAGTTGTCGGGTGCCGTCTTCATTCAATAGTTTAAATAACCACTTGCTGAGAAGACATTTATTCTTGATCCAGAAGTTTGTTATTCCTAGACCTCCTTGATCTTTTGGATGGCAAGAAATATCCCATTTGGCTAAATGATATTTCCATTTATCATTGTTGCCTTGCTAGAAAAATCTGGAGCGATAAAAGTCCAATTTTTTTAGGACACCTTTAGGGATTTCAAAAAAGGACACTATGAACATAGGAAGGTTGCTAAGCACTGAATTCAACAAAATCATCCTCCCCCGTAAGATAAATGTTTGGCCTTCCAGGTGCTTAGCTTATGTTTAAATCTTTCTTCAATGGCACCCCAATCCGCATTGCAAAGTTTATTATGATGAATAGGTATTCTTAAGTACCTGAATGGATATTACTCCATTTTGCAACCAAACAGTCTAGTATATTCTTGCTCGTGCTGTTTGGCTTCTCATTACAAAATATTTTGCTTTTATGAAAGTTTATTTTTAAACCTGATAATTATTTAAAGACACATAGCAATAGCTTCATATTTTTTGCTTGCTCTAAATCATGGTCCATGAATATAATTGTATCATCTGCATATTGTAAACTAGACAAACCATTTTCCACCAAATGAGGTATCACCCCATTAATTTGTCCTTCTTCTTTTGCCATCTTAATTAAGATAGGGAGCATATCTGCTACAATATTGAACATAATAGGTGACATGGGATGTCCTTGCCGAATGCCTTTTTTTGTCTAGATGTAGTGTCCGATATCATCATTAATTTTGATGCCTACACTTACTCCCGAGATAAATTTCTTAACCCATCTACACCATTGCCGACAAAAACCTTTCATTCGTAAGGTCTGTTGCAGAAAGGACCATTTCACCTTATTATAGGTTTTTTAAAATCAATTTTTAGTATCACACAATTAAGTTTTATTGAATGCATTTCATGGATGGTTTCATTTAATATGACTACACCTTCCATGATATTTCGACCTGGCATAAAGGTCGTCTGTGAAGGTCTCACCACTTTGTTGCCTTAGTAAAAATTTTAAAACTCACATTGGGGAGAAAAATTGGTCTATATTGTTGTATTTTTGTTGCCTCCTTTATTTTTTGGGAGCAGAGTAATTACTTCAAAGTTGAGAGTAAAATTCCATGAATAACGACATAAGGTCTGATTTTATTATTTCCGAGAAAACTTGATAAAACTCTGCTGGGAAGCCATCTGGGCCAGGTGATTTATATTGTGTTCTATTTGAAACACCACTTTTTTTACCTCATTCTCTGTGAATTGTCCGGTGAGGAGATTATTTTCATCCTCCGTCACTTGGCGTATGTCATGGGTCTGCATTTCCACCATGCTGAGATTACTATCCTCTAGTGGTCCAAACAACCCCTTGTAATAGTTTGTGATGTATGCTTTCAAATTAGCATCACCCACTATTACTTCGTCTTCTTGTTCTAATTTGAAGATACGTTATTTTTTGTGCTTACCATTAGCTACCAAATGAAAATATTGGGTGTTGTTATCACCTTCCAAAAGGTCTATAGTTTTAGCCCTCTCATACCACTTGATCTCTTCTTCGCTCAGTAAATGAACTAGTCGTTCATTGAGGTAATGTTTGAGAATTAATTCATGGTCCGAGAGAACACTATTCTCGGGTGAGTCTTCTCTGCAGTACTGCAGAGAGACTCCCCCACTGATGTGTGGGTCCCACCGGTGCCATGGCCCACACGTCAGTGACCCTGAGTCCCTCTGCAGTACTGCAGAGGATTTGCTTCCCTATTCTCAGGCTTTTTATCTAGGCCATCGATCATCGAATTAATTTTTTCTTCTCCTTTTTATTATGGCCAGCTGTATTTTTGGCACAACCCCTTAGAAATTACCCGAGAGATCTTATTTTATTCTGCCAAATTTCCATAGCATTGTTTCCTTTGGTTTCTGCTGCCACTTGTTAGAAACCAAATCATAGAAACCATCTCGGATGAACCATCCACTTTCAAATTTGAACAAAGGTTGTGGTCTGACGTACATCTATCTCTGACATGAACTGTTGTGAGGGGGAATTTTTGTTCCCACTCCATGCTAACCAAAACTCTATCGAGCTTCTCAAAAGTTGGATTGTCGCCACTACTAGCCCAAGTAAACTGACGACCAGACATTTCAATCTCCTTAATATCAAGGCTTTGAATGACCATATTAAATAAGTTATGCCATTTTGCTTCAAAATTATCCTTATTTTTATCCTCAGGACGACTGGTGATATTAAAATCCCGACCAATTATGTATGGTAGCGACTCTCTACTGCACACATGTGCCATACCTCTCAAAAAAATTTCCTTATTGTGATTCTGTCAATTTTCTCCTCTTTAACCAAATCTTATAAATACCCATGTTTAGCCAAGTCCCCTAGACCTCTGCTATTCCAGAAAATCCCTTTCATTTCAAAATTAACTTAGATGGTGTTATTAGCTTTTTGGCGGTTGATCCCATTTTATTATTATGTTTTTCCTATAGTTGGTTTTTTTCTTACGAGGTGTGGCAACCTGATCACTACAGATATGATCAAGACCCTCCTCATGCACTCGCTCATCAAAATCTCCACAAAAGTGGTGGAGTTGTGCATCTAACAGCTGCTCTTCTTCCTGTTGGCACTTCTTACGATCCAATATCAGGATTGTGAATCCCAATACTGGAGTAAGGAGCGTTTCAGTGGTTTTTCTTATGGCTAGTAAAATATGTGAATATTCTGCAAGCGCACAGAATTACCACTATAGCACTTCACCAGGGAGTAATCCGAGGTATCGTAATTTATATTTCTGCTGGGAAGCTTTGGCAATAATACTAGCAAACAGATATTCGAGACTATCAGAGAAGGGTACATGAGTAGACAAGACGGGGGATAACGGTATTGGATAGGAGTGGATATACCGTGACACACAGCTCAAGGGAAGCTTAGGAAAGGGAGAGAAGGACTAGATAGCAAGGAGGACAACGAGAAGAGATAAAGGATTTCTGGGTATTGTCTATCTGAATTACTCGGGTTAGAACACAGAGGTTGACATAAAGCTCTAACAGATCTATATAAGCTGAGACCTCAACTTCGAGACACAGAACCAGAGACACGCAGAAAGGGATGAGAAGGGGTGCCTCCAATCCTGTACGTTTGGGGATCCTACAGACCGAGCCATGCGTGATGGAATACGAAGGTCGTATAGGGCTGTCACCACCTAACGACTACCACCTCCATTCTAGCTCAAGGATATTCTAAGGTCATGGGCTAGTCTAGGTACCACACCTATACTAGACTACGACTACTTACTCCGCTAGCAGAAGCAAGCAATCCTGTCAATACCCCAGTGACAGTTCACCACAAGTATTGAGCAGAAACGAAGAACCCGCCAAGACAAAGACTTGAATCTAGACTTGGGATAACTAAGATCACAACAACTATAGTCTAAACCCGAAATACTTGCAACTAGACTAAACCAGAAGCAAGATATAAATAACTCAGATATAAAGACAAAGATCCTCGACCCCCGTGGGCTGCCCTCTGGTGATGGTCTTCATGTTGTGTGGGCCCAGGGTGAGGTGGCATTGGTCCAGGATGAGGCGGCGGTCGTCCACGTGTCGAGTGTTGTCATCGCTTGGTCATCGTTGACATGTGGACGACTCCCGGTGGCATGTACGGCTAAGGGGGTGACCGGCCGAATCGTGTCGTTCGACCGATTCGGTCGATTCTACTCCCTATAGTGCGTATTTCGTGTCATTGTACCTACACAAGTGAAACTCACCAAAACTCGTGGAACCTTATTGTTGGAAACAAACCTAAGAACATGGAATGTTGCATATAACCTCTTTTATTCTGAGTATTGGTGGTCGAAATTGGGTTGTAACGACCGCCAACACTTCCTCATCCATGTTAGTCTTTGGAGAGGAAGATCTATTACTATCCGGATTTAGGTGCCACCTTTTTAAGCCTGTCAATTTCTATGTTTTTAAGAGATGTAACAGAAGAAATTACACTATTATCTCTACCCATAGAAACACCTAGGTTGATAACTCTAGAAAAAATAATGGAATCTGAAATAGATGGGAATGATATGCAATTACCTGGCTCCAAAGATTTTTTTCATGGCCACCAAATTTTTTGCCTTCTTCATTATATTTCCATCATCCATTGTTGATGCCCTATTGCTTGATCTCTTCCTTGGCTCACCATACCCATAATATAATGTCACTATCTCCTCATAACCTATGACTGTGTCCAGCTCTTTGAGCGCATTTGCCATTGCTACATTAGAGAGATTAGCACGTATCCCATTATTTTTAGACAGTGCCTGAAGTAAATACTTTGGCAGCCCTTGAATGTTTACCGTGCTGGTTTGGATAGATTGCACCATGTCCACATTATCAACTTTCCCATGGATTTCTTCCTCAGAAATATCATTATCCCTGCTCTTGGCTGCTCTCAGATTAACATCAAATGTCTCATTCAGTGACAGACCACTGGTGGGTGCAAGTGTCTGCTCATCCACCCATAAAGATTGGTCATCCACCTTAGAAAATGCTCTCAGCATGGACTCCATAGGATTTTTAACTGCTCCCTGTTGCATAATGTGTTGCTGGCCTGAGCTAAGCACGGGAGATGTGCATCCCCCTCCATCCAAGGCCACCCTATTACCTACATTCACCGATGAGGTCAGGCTTGACTCACTCAAATTTGAACCCCTTGGACCGTCCTTGGCGACCACATCAAGGCACTGCTCATAATCATCTGACTCGTCTGCTACAAGTTTAGATGACATTGTCGACGATTTATGCCGAGCACGTCTATTTGGGGGTTCCCTAGAGAGTAGATTTGTGGGTCTTGCCGAGTTCTAGGAACTACAGTGCACGAACAATACAAAGATTTAGAAGTTCGGGCCGCGAGTAGTGTAATACCATACGTCATGTGTCCTTAATTGTATTGCGCGTGAGGTTGTATATTGCCTGTTAGGCCTAGTTGTTTTGGGGGGCCTCCCTGCTCCACTTATATATCCAGAGAGCAGTGTTACAAGTCGGTTACATGATCCTAGTCGTATACAACAAGGAGTACTACAAAAGGGTACTTTGGGAGTCTCCTAACAGTATATGACTAGTCTTTCCAATCGAGTAGTTTAATTCCCGTGGATGAGTGGCCCTAAAGATCCTGGTCCCACAAGCCCCCGAGCATCTTGCGCCTTTGCTTCAAGTCTTGATTCTGCTTTAACATCTTCGAGTAGTTGGAGCTAAGCCCAAGACACTCAGTTCTTTCTCTAACGAGAGTAGTTTCCATTTGTGTGCATCCGTAGATGCACTCAATGGGTGTAACCCCCGAGCCTCCGACTACTTTTAAGTAGTCAGAGGTTCCAAAGCAGTCTTGTATCTTCATCTCGAGTAGTTCAATGGTGTGCACCGAGTAGGTGCACCCATTGGGTATAGCCCCCGAGCTTCGAGTAGTTTTGTTAAAACTAGTTGAAGGTCTAGAATGGAACAATAGGAACAAAAAATATGTACCCCTTGAGTGTAGCCCCCGAGACTCGAAGTGAATGGTTTACATTCAATTCGAGGGTCAAGAACATAATCTTCGAAGTAGCTTCTGTGTTGGATACTTGTAGTGTCATTGCCCGTGGTCGTGTTAATGTCCATTAGTCTGCTGTAGCAAACATGATATGATCTCCGAGTATCGATTGGTGCCTGTTTTCGTTTAGTCTTTGAGTTGTCGTAATATGCAAGCACCGACTAGTTTAAAGTACTCGGCTGGCATTGTAAGGCCACGCCGTTTGAGTACCGACTAGTTTCAGTACTCGTCTCCATGTCTTGGCTTGTGTTGTGTAGGCCCCGAGCTTCAAACGATTAGTTGGAGTACTCGGGTTGCTTCATGGCGTCATGTAAAGGCGAGGTAGCACCAAATCTCACTGATGTGAGTGTTCAGCTTCAAACCCTATAATTAAAATATATATAGGATGAGTAGTATCCGATATTTGTTATGCATAGCATGTTTTTTAAACTTATCGCGTGTTGACATTAGTTAAGTGGTTGTATGTTCATTGCTAGACTCTCAACCACTCGCGTAGTAGCCCTGTTACATTTAAACACTTGGTCCCGCTTAACCAGTCCTTTAGGTACGTAGGTGTTGCGAAGGAGTAGAAGTTTCACGGATTAAGGTGCATGCTACTGAGCGGTGTTAGTCGTTAAGCTTTTGTCCTGTAGGAGAGGTTGCGCGAGGGTTTGTAAGCCATTGGCGATGAATCTTGAATCTGTAGATATAGCCTCCGAGAGCCCTATGTATTTCGATGCACCAAGTCAGCGGGCTAGCACCCTGCGTAACTCGATTTACCAAATGTGTGGGCTAACTGGCATGCTCCAAAGTCAGCGATAGTATGGGCCTCGAGAACTTTTGTTGTCGAGTGAAGTACTCTTTTAGCGTAGTTGGCTCATGGCAAAGCATGTGTAGAACAAGCTGAAGAAATTATTATAAAGAAAATAATTATTAAAAAAGACTTAGCTTTATTCGCGGACGATTGTCGATGAAGCCGTGGCGGTCGGCGATGGAACATCAACGATTGTTGTTGAAGTCGACTAGTCGAGATCAGTATTGAATAGTTGTTGATGACGCGGTAGCCGTTCTCGACAAATCGAGATGAGTAGTCGTAGTTGTATGGGCCTCGAGAACTAGTCGAGACGAATAGTGGAAGTAGGCGTGCTCGCGTACGTCACTTATGCGTATGTTGAGAAAAGAATCTCGAGATCTTGTCGTAGCCTTTCATGTGCGTGTAGCAGAAATCCTCAAAATGGCAGTAATCCTTTTGGATTTTTATTGATGTTTATTCCCTCTCGGACTTGGGCTGCGGTCGGACGCAGGGACGGAGTAGTCGCCTAGTCGGACTCGATTTCGGACTCCGCACCAGACTGGAGCTGTATGTAGCAGATCGCTGGTGGTCTCGATCCTGGCTTGGCTTCAGATTTGCTTCGCGTGAGTAAGCGATTCCGTCCGGCGAGCCGCCGAGTTGTTTTGATGGAGACGTCAATTCTGCTTCGGAACGGAATGCTTGTCTTGCGCCCGTGTACGGCACTGTCGACGACCTGATGGCCGTGTAGATTCATAAAAGTGAATCCCATCGCGTCTAATGTTGAACATGTGGCGAGTTACTCCATGGTGGGCGCCAAGTGCAGGAGTGAAATGAACCCCTACCCGTGAACACTGGATGCTCCTTCTCTCTGCATTCGTTGTACGGAGAGAGATCGTGCAGGCAACAAGCATGGAGAGAGATGGATCGGTGTCAAGCAGAAGTGAAATGAACCCCTACCCGTGCAACACTGGATGCTCCTTCCCTCTGCATTCGTTGTGCGGAGAGATGGATTGGTGTCGAGCAGGAGTGAAATGATCCCCAAACCGTGCAACAGCAGATGCTACTTCCCTCTGCATCCGCCTCCTCAGCCATGGCGCATTCGTCTCTGACGTGCATGCAGATGGCCCGTGTTGCTCGCGATCGCAACTGTGGATGGTGTCACACCCTTCCTTGCAGCAGGAGTGGTCACCGAAGTGAAGACGCCAGTTTAGTGTGGGCTAAAATTGGAAGGATGGTCTTACGTTTAAAGTGGACCAACTTCACGCCTTGAGTTCAGCACTGTGTATCTTGGTGACAAGAACATTGTGGGTCACCAGCGGATACTCTTCTTGCAAAGGCTGTTGATGCTCATCAAATGATCCGCACTCTTCAGTTTGCACCAACATCTAAGGTGTCTCGATTGCTAGCTTAACACTACCAAAACATTTTTTTTCATTCGAATTTTCTGCAAGATTTCAGACTGGATGCCGCGCGCGATGCTCATTATTAGTACACAGACGGCCAGCACTATTTCTGCAGAGGAGTTTGTTATAAGGACACAAAACTGGCATGTAGCTCATACTATTATCATCTGTTCACTCCTTTCACAACTATGAAGTTTCGAATCATGCATCGATTGCTTCAATACCATGCAAAGTTGTTCCAGCCCTTACCATGAGAGTTAATTGAAACCAGCAATATCAAACTTCATACGGGAGCATAGCAGTGAGTTATACCTCCCGTAACTGATACAAACAAATTATATATTTCCATCAAAGGACACAGCCTCGACAAACTTATATAGACTCATGCCTTTCATATCTGGACAACCGGCTTACAGAAATGGAGTTCAGGAAATTAGAAAAGGTACCGGATCGACAACAACATGATACACATTGACTACAGTATGCATTAGAGGCATTAATACACAAACATGTTTATAGAAACAAAATCCGGATATTATTTAAGGTCCCAAATTCCAACACAATGCACATGAGTACAAAAACCAGCTTATAGAAACAAAATCTGGGAAATTAGGAAAAGGACCAGGCCCGACACATGTCTAGCTTTACCAGCCCCGGCTTCCACCTTCTAAAGTAACACGGTATCTCAGCTTCCTCCAACATTTTATTGTACTTATTTTCAACCTTATATTTGTGATGATTGCATCCATCAACTTTTAATGATATGAAAAGCGACTCTTTTCTACTTGACTCAATCCGGCTATTGGAAGAACGTGTTTATGGTGACTCGATTCATACAACTATTGCTTGATATTTTGCTAGCGTGAAATTTTTGCTTGAGACAGGGGCACACATCAGCTTCTCAAGCCATTACTTTTACGTGGGGAATAATAATATTGATGTTCAACATTTAGTTCATCCATTTTTTGGATAATTGATATATTTCTACCTTCTCTCGGTTGTCTTTTTGTCTGCGCCTTCTATGATCCCTGCAATAAGTTTTTCGTAATGTGAAATGGGGAGTTGATTTGCGTCTATTGGTGTTTATGCCAGATAAATGAATACAAATGAAAAAATATTAAAGAATATACCTGACCATACGCAAGTCGTTTTAGCTTTGAGATAATAAGTCCAACATTTTTTTCATGAATGGCGTTATTAAATGTCAACATGAGCTCCGCCATGAGCTCAATCTTTAGAAAAACTTAAGGAAATAGCAAAATTCTTAAGGGTGTTCAGTTGAAACCATGCATGAGTCTATCAAGAATAGCTTTCTGAAACGTCAACATTGCCACCAACTAAGCGCCCAAAACAAGCATATCCTATCCATGTTATATACCAATACTAGCAAATATGCCTGCACATCAACATGTGTATGCTACCTTTATTATGGGGTTACTTTAGATTATTTGGTTAGTGAGTACGTGGGGTCGGTTAAAAAGTTCTATGGTGAGAAAAGTAATGCCCAAACGGCAGAAATTCTGTAAAAACATTGTTTTTCCTTGTTTGTAAAAAGTTTTCACGTCTTTTTCACTGTTAGACCTGACACGTAGGTCATTTATGAGGGATATGTAGGAATTATTTAGGTGACAAGTGTTTTAAAAAAACAAGATCCTTATATCCTTATAGTATAGTATAGATAGATATAATGGAAGAAAATTATAAAATGTACGATTTGAAAACGATACGCCAATTACATGATTATGGTACAACAAAATAGATTAAAACAGGAAGCATACAAAAGTATTGCACAATTAATGGTGATTTTTTTATTTCTAAAAAATACTGATGATTTGGTGCATCATATCGTCTAGGGATGCAAATACAATTAATTGATTAAGAATTGAACAAATGTACTACTACAATATGAAATATAAGTGAAATCGGAATGCATTTTAGTCTGTGCAAGTGATTATGATCTTAATCAGTTTGGAAAAGGAGATGTTATTGACAGTGGAGCAAACTCTCTTTTTGAAATAGAAAGATAAGCAACTGAACTAAAATTACAACCTGAAGGCACAAAAAAGTATTCAAAAAAATGAAGGCACAGGTCAGGAGCTTTCAAGGCCGCGCCACTTAGCTGGCCATGCAATTCCCGGCCTGCGCGTGCACCCGGCCGCACGTCGACGGGCCTTTGCTTCCGCTGCGATGTGCGCTGGCTGGGGCCCAACCACACGCCTAGCGCCAGTCCACGGAGAAACTGCACGGGCCATGGAAAATTAAGGGGAGTATAAGGGGCTTTTTGGGCCACTCCTAGGCCCTAGGGGCCCTGATCCGGCTCATACAACAATATGATTAGCTTGAAGTGGTCCAGTATAAAATATATAGAAATCAGTTATCTCGATATCTCCTCAAACTTGAGCAGCAAATTATCATTTTGTAGAAACCAATTATCTATTTATCCAAATATTTTAGTTGCACAAGTTCATATGTCTAAAAGCTGTAAAATATAAATAACTTCTTCAAAGAGTAAGTGCATGCAATTGACATAGCAGCAGCACTATAATAATAACAGGACCAACAATTAGGGTGGTAAAGGGTTCTCAATTTTGTACTAGAAATTTTAAGAATCGGATCCAATTAGGGTCGGATCAAAATACTACTAGTTTTTTAACTAAAATTTGCTAGGGCTAAGCTGAATTGTGAAAGAGACAAAGGGCCATTATCCATTCCCACCCCTACCAACAATGATAGAATAGAGAGAAGCAAACAAAAATAGTATCAATGGAACAAAAAAACATGATCATTAATCAGCTGCGTAAAGTAGTGCCGATTTACCCAAAAAATACCTTGCTCTTTTTCGGTAGAAGAAAAACTAGTGTTGCTCATTTAGAAAGATTTTGTTTCTATATAAATTAGAGAAACTATTTTTTTTTTTGAGTTTGAAAGATCGTTAACCACATGTTCCATGCGGTGTAGAGAAACTATAATTTATATTTGACAGAGTATCCCAAACTCACCACATATGCAAATTAAATTTTGTTGCATTTTTGTTTCTTGGATATTTTTTTGGGATTTAAATCTATACTATAAAGATAATTAGATTTGAAAACACTTCTCACCAACAAAAAAACCCACACCCACCTCACATAGGACCCACCTGACGGGAAAATTGGTTGATGAATGGTCAAAAAAAGATGGGGGAGGGACATTCCTGTATTGATTTCCCCCTCTAAACCCAAAACTTTTTTCACCCAAAGAAAAGGCCCACCTAAATATACCCATATTTGTACCCACGTCTATACACAATTATCCCGTATTGCTAAAAGACAATAAATTAGAGAGTTTTTCTCCATATAAATAAATACCAACTATCATGAGTTTTGGGAATAATACCTAAAGCTCTCTATACATGAGAGAGCGAATATAAAGTATTTTTAAAAACGCTTTGTACTAAAGTGAAGTGATATTGTTTTAGTACCTACATATCATCAATAAATGTGCGTGCCGCACGTGCGTTCTTGCTAGTTGAATCAAATGCTAAATCAATTTCTCAATCTCTAAGTCATCTCGGGGCCAATCTCACCTTCCTTTCTCTATCTCTCACTTTGATCTGGCCCATCAGGTGGAGCAGCCGGAATGCTACTTTGCTTATCTTCTTCTCTTGGGATTAATACCCTCCTCCAAAGGCCCAAGCCAATATATAAAGTAAAAGGAAATGCTGAGATTACCAGTTTATAATAAAGCACAAACCGATAGATGAGCGGCATCCAACAAATCTTAAAGAGGACCCTCTAGGCCACGCCTTAGAGATAGACAGAGACTACTCGCGACGAACACCCTAAAGGGCCACGAGACCAAAATACCATATATCGGACCCGACCATCGCGGAGCCTAAAACACCACCACCAAGAAAAGACTCCAAACAACTCCTTCAGGAAGACAAAGGCGCAACGGCGCCCGCATTTGGTTTTCACCACAGAAACCTTCCACGAACCGCCGTCGAATAAGAGTATAAGACCCTGCAAACAGCACCCTTAAGAGAAGAGCAAACGCCGTTCCTTCGTTTCCTTCGTTCTTCCATATACACAGCAGCAGCAGCAGCATGAACCACCATATTTTTTTAGGGGAACATGAACCACCATATTAGTTGTAAAAAACATCATATTCCAAGCCCAGCTGAGTATGCCCATTCTTGCATGCCCCCATCTTCTACAATGAAAAGTTGGAACACCAGCACTTAAAAGAAAAAGAAATTTGGAACACAGATGAGGCGCTCTTTTATTCTTCTCCGCAACTAAAACTCTTGTTTCATATAGCAAATTTATTTTTTCATAAAATGCAATTTCTTTTTGTTATCAATGCGCAGAATCATAGATTGGTTCTCTCTCGTACAGATTAACCGGTAGTCAACCGAAATAATAATATTCGATATTTTTTTAGAATAATAATATTCGATATTTAGTTCTTTGATTATATATCTCGTACTTTTTACTTGTCAGGAAATCTGAAGTATCATGCAGAAATATTTTCTGATACATATATGTACAAGAAAAAGTAATTGCAGATATATTTAGCCCCTGTTTGGATACCAGGGCCTAAAATTGGCCGGACTAAATTTAGTCCCCAAGGGACTAAAACAGATGTTTGGATCCCGCCTAGCTTCGCCGCCGCCGCCGCAGACAACAAGAGCGGCGCCGCCGTCGCGAGGGGCTGTCTCCCTGCAGTTGCTGCGGATCTCGCGGAGGTAGAGGCGGATGGCGTGCGGCCGAGCTCGTGGACGGCGCCAACGCTGACGCCGCGAAGAGGTCCCGCGACGAGGAGGCGTTGGCCGGGAGCGCCGCGGCGAGGCGCGCGAGGTTGGACTGGTAGGTGCTGTTGGCCGTGTAGGTGCCGCCGGTCTTCCCGCAGAGCGGCCACGGTCTTCCCATGGCGTGACGGCGGCGCGTGCTGGTGAGCGGCGAGCCGGCGATCTAGGAGAGCGGAAGGGAAGGCGCTGGAGAGAGACAGTGTGGGGCCGATGCGGGTGGGGGGAGGGGTAGGTGGTGGAAAGAGTGGGTTTTAGTCCCAATTAGTCTTAATTTGGGACTAAAACATTTTAGTCCCTAGAATGGGTTTTAGTCCCTACAGTTTTGATCTTTAGTCCCTATTGGGACTAAATTTAGTCCCTTTTAGTTTTAACACAAGGAACCAAACAGGGCCTTAGTATATGAATAAATTTGCCACTTATTCTTTCCAAAATTTATTCATTTTCTGATAGTTAATTGTGTACACGCTCTATAGTGTTTTATATCTTCCACTTCATGGATCAGGTGCTTTTTTCGATAAGGGAAACTTTATTAATCTTAGTCAATTATATCGAAAAGATATAATTACACTAAAGATCATTCCCGGCCTCTGCATAGCTAAGATGCACACAGCAAGAAAATAAGAGAACATAAACGATAAGACATAAAAAATTATGTCAAAGCATACTATCTGTACGATTTAACCTTCAGCTTCATACACCAACAAAACAACATATGGACTACGAGTAAGGCTCTCTAAAAACAACGCCTCCAACAAGAAAACAGCACGTGCACGCATACGACTCATCGTTGCCATGATCCAACCGTCAGTTAAGATCAGATCATCGATTTTTACCGTAGAGAGCAATCCATCGAGCTCCGAACTATGCTTTAGCAAGACCATTGTTAAGGTACAGCCAACTGAGGATAGATCTTAGGATTTCTCCCTGGAGTCGAGAAATCTGAAGCAAAAATTTATCACCAATTTGAAACCCATTGATACTATAGTGATCTTTTATTTTTGTAAACATGTAGGGCCTGTTTGGGAGAGCTCCGCTCCACGTTTTCTAGCTCCGCTCCAAAATCCTGTAGCCAAACACATCCAACTCCAGAAACTCTAGCTCCATAAAAAAAGTGGATCTAGAGGCCAACTCCAGGTTTTTTCTAGAGCTCCTCAAGGGGTGCTCCTGAAACTCCAGGTTTTTTCTGGAGCTTCATATTTTTCTGGAGTCGGAGAAGTGGAGCTGAAAAAGGTGGAGTTCCTGGAGCAGAGCTGCATTTTTTGAAGTGGGAGCTCTCCCAAACAAGCCCATAGTATTAAAGATATTAAAGATCTGTCAGCATTCACAAACATCTAAAAGCATCATACAAAAAAGGATTTTGATCACAACACTTTGCCTCAAACCGTACCAATTGATATCTAACTCTTGAACCTCAAAATCGGGTGATCTCTAACTCTTCGAACCAGCTACGTATCAGGTGATCTCTAACTCTTCGAACCAGCTACGTCGAATCAGCTACGTCCACGTCCTGGGGTTATCGGGTGATCTCTATCTCTTGATTCTCGAATCAGCTACATCTAGGACGGGTTATCGGGTGATCTCTATCTCTTGATTCTCGAATCAGCTACATCTAGGACTTCGTAACTTTATTCAGTTGTTTGACAAGAAAAGACTTGTCAGTTTTCTCAAACATCTCAATGGTCTTTGTATCTCAGCATGACCTTTTTTATTGAACTACTACACGCACAAAACTTAAACACAAAAATGCAACTCTTGTGTGCACTCTCTCTATATATAGGTAATAATCTCAATGCCTGCAGAAAGTGTTTCTGGTGAGTGTCCAGATGGATACAAGTGTTCCATAAATTTTCTTCCCACAAATTATGCGTGAGGAAAGGAGAGCCTCCCTGCAGCTCATCCCACCCCTTCCGCATGACGAGTAACAATATTAACATAGTTCATCAAACACATACATGCAGCTTTCATGCTTTCCAGCACGCCACACGTTTCTAAAACCGAGCTTGAAACTGAGAATGTCAATATCCTTTTTTTTCAATATAAACATTCAAGTTTGCACGGTCATGTAGAATTATCATACTTTGAGGCTTCAAAGCAGTCCAGAATCAAAAGAATTGCTGTAATTAGTTCATTCTCGTACTCGTAAGAGGCAACATTCATTTTTCTCGTGAACACAATAGGCATACTCAACTTTGAACTCAATTACAGATCCATATGATCCCAGAAGCTCACTGAATTTGGAAATGTAAAATACAGCTTTTAGAAAAATAAAAAGATATGAAGAGATGACTTATTATCCATCTTTCCTATACACTATGATAACCCACCTAACTAACCTCAGAACAAGTGCGAAACTTGCAAATTCGTGTGTATCTGGTACCTAACCTACAGAAAGAATATATTACTCTTGTGCCAACCCTAGAAACCAGTTGCCCATCAACATAGGAATCTGCTGTTTACCCCAGCCCTGTACAGCTGCATGAACTTGGGGCCAGAAGTGTAGAGCTTGACCTCAGTGTGAGCTGGCACAAAGAAAATGTCGCCTTCCTTTACCCTTGCATTGTCAGGCACGGAGCCTGCCTTGATTTCTCCTTCACCTGCAATGACGAGGAAGATGGATGGGCCAGGCACTGGAGACATGGTGACTGATTTGCCTGGGGTTAGCAAGTAGCGGTCAACTTCAAATTCATCAGTTGACGGGGTGTAACGTGTCACGTATGGCTGTACAGGTACTCCTCGCAGAATTTCAGGGAAGGTCTGCATGTAGAACATGTAGAAAATCAAATGTTTCTTATCGGCATACACATAGCATGATATTTCTGAGAATCAAATGGGGGAATGTGAACAGGTAGTGCATATAAAGAGGAGTGAGTAGAGCAAACCTGATTATATGTTAGCATTGAGCATAGAGTTTGTACATCTCTGTATTTAGGGGTCAGGCCGGCACGAACGACATTGTCTGAAGTGGCCATACACTCAATGCACTCGCCTGAGAGATATGCATGAGGTTCATTGGCACCAACATAAATTGCTTCACCAGGATTGAGTTTAACATAGTTTAAGAAAAACGCTGCCAGAACGCCAACATCTCCTGGGTACTGTTTCTCCAATGATAGAACCAACTGCTCCTTCTTTGTTAAGGTTCTAACCTGAACCAAGGAAATAATATTAACTTGAACAGTTAGAACTTAGAAACAGAGTATGGAAGCATTATCAGCAGGAACAATAAAAAACATAGTATCAGGTTATAGCCACAGCGAATACTTAAGTATATCTTCAAACACAAAAGCAACTGTTGAACTCAACCTTTTTCTCATATTCACCATACTGCAACATTTGAGGTAAGACAACATTATCAGCACAAACAGTTAAAAACAGAGTATCAGGCTATAGCCAAAACGTATGCTTGAATATATCTCCAAGCACAAATTTCACATGTCAAGAAAGTTCAATCTGAAACAAATTACAAGTACTTCAGAAACAAGAAATTCCACATGTCAAGTGTTACTCAGAAAAGACAATTAGTTACCTTACCCTCGCCGTTCAAGCGACTCTTAAGTTTTGAAATTGCTTCAGAAACTGCTTCTTCACTTGCTATCATTAACTTGGTGAATGCTGATTTCAGATATGACCTTACTCCAATCCCACCATCTTGCTCTTTGACACTCATAATCTTCCTACATTCTTCTTTGCCAACTAGCTCTTGAACCTCGGGTACAGTCCTCAGAACTTCCTTGAGCTCCTGGACACCGGTACAAATAAGTTAGTACATAGTTTACAACACATCACAGACTCTTGACAAATTCAGTGCCTGGAACACTTTGCATTCATTTCTAGAAGGAAGCAGTGGATTCAAACAACAACATTCACAGGGATAGAATAAGCTCATCGAGTAAGCTGATTATCCCAGAATGTATGCAGCAAACATTCCACTGTCCCTTACTGCTTACTAATCCAAAACAGGATCACTCAACCCCACCAACCTGACCGTCAGTCGAACACAGGGACAGACATCTACAAATATTTCAAGGCTCAAGCAACTCATTATAGTAAATTCAATTATGTACTGTGCCGCAGAAAATTCAGTGATACATAAATACTCAGCTGTGCATGGTAAATTGGTAATCGACTTACTATCCCAGTCGCTTAGTGGTCAATTCATTATGCTTGTATTTTGCAAAAGAAAAAAAAAGCAAATTCATCATGCTTGCACAGGAAATTCAGATATCTATCACGCCACAGAAAACTGGGTGGTAAGGAAACACTTGGCTGCCCCCATCGCTTGCTCACTTTCTCTGCTAGCCACCAAACCAGCAAGCACTTTCTGACTTTCAAGAGCACCGCTGGACGTGATTTGGACAGAATCTGAGTATAAGGACCCATCAGGTAAGATACCGTTGGCCATAGGGTATATCCAGAGCACTTTAGTGGACAGCACAGCTCGTCGCTAAATAACTGCATTGGGAAGGACTGAACAAGAACACACAGGGCACACAAACTTAGGCCCTGTTTAGTTCCCCATCCCATCACCAAATTTTCAAAAATTCTCTCTCCAAACTTCACTATTCACCTATCACATCAAATCTCTCTCCTCATGCATGGAGTACTAAACGTGGATAAATAAAAAAACTAGTTGGATGGTTTTGATGTACACGACGAGACGAATCTTTTAAGCCTAGTTAAGTCATGGTAGGACAATGTTTACCACAAACAAACGAAGTGCTACAGTGTCCGATGTGACATTTTCACTTCACTTTTTCTCTTTTCACATGAACTAAACACCGCCTTAGCCTAAAAGGTCACTCGGGAAGTTCAAAAGAAAAAAAAAGAAATAAAAGGTCACTCAGTCAGAACCTCACAAAAGGCATGCGGATTTACCACCATGTGCGTGCAAACTTTGTTTACGCAAACCTCTTCTGCTGTCAGTTAGTTTCAGATCAGAACAAGAAGTATATAACAAACCAAAATGCTCAAGGTAGCCAAGTGGATCCAACCCCTTGTTTAACAGGCAATTTGAGTTAGCTATTAGAGTACTGCAAAATTACTAGATTCACTTACTACTCATTATTGCAATTAAAATGCTCAGGATACTCAAGAGGAATCGATCATTTGCATATAGCTACTACTACCAGATTCAGTTAGTACTTACTAACGGGATTAATTATTGGCATGATGACCAAATCCATGAGCAGCCGGCGAGATTCCCACCTGACGTCAGTCAACACCCCCCACCCAACCTAACAACCCGGAATCCTCCCGCCACGACCGTCAGACGAGGGCAGTCCCAACCCGAGACACTTGTACTGATGTCCATAGTCTCCACGTCATCAACAAACTAGTACAAGACACTACCCTCCCAAAGCAGACACTGATGCTTCATGACTAAATTAAATGCTGCTCCTCTCTCATCTTGTCTTGGATAGAGTGTAGAAACCATGTCTCATGCAAGACCCGGTTTCCTCCTCTTTCTTCATTAACTCACTTGTCACATCATTTTTATGGACATCATCCTAGTCATTGGGTTGGGATTGTCCTAACTAACTAACCCCATCGTACTCGCCAAACAGGTGTACAATACAATTAATCCCGCAGCAGCAGCCGGCGGCATCTACTGATGCGATGCCACCCAACCAAATCCTTCCAAGCTCCGAGTCAACGCCAGACATCGCGAAATTGGGGAGGGAGAAAGCGACGCGCGGGGATCGATCGGCCAGTAGTAACCCAATGGCACGTCGTCGCGGCGCGCGCGCGCGGTGGCCGCAGGAAAAAGCGCGTACCTTGGTGGCGGCGAAGCCGCAGAGCGCGCGGAAGTCGGTGACGGCGACGGCCATCTCGGGCTTGTGGTTGGCGTCGCGGTACGTGTCCGGCCGCCGCGCGTGCAGCGCCGCGGCGAGCGCGCGGTCCGGGTGCGCCTGGATCGACAGCGCCTTCGCCACCGACAGCACCTGCACGCCGACGATCAATGCAAAGGTCACGCCTTTCGATCGATCAAATTGCAAATCAATCGATCAATGCAAGCTTCGTGGGGGACGAACAATACGGGAATGGCGGAGGGCAGGGGGAGACACGGACCTTGAAGAGGAACGGGAGGCGGGCCGCCGGCGGCTGCGGCGTCGTCGGAGGAGCAGGGGGCGAGGAGGCCGAGGCTGCCCATCTCGCCGCGCCGCCCGAGGCCGAGGCCGCCGAGCCGCCGCTCCAGGGCCGCCGGCGGAGCGGAGGAGGCCGTGGACGACGCCATTGCGCTTGCGCCTACGCAGCGGAGGTGGGTCTGCGGGCCGGGGTGGCGGCGGTTGTACCGTACGGTGGGGGAGAAGGAGGACGAGGAGGAGGGGGTTGTTGGGAGCCGTTGGGTTTTATGGACGGAGGCGGAGGAGAAGGCGACGGCGACCGGCGAGAGGGAGAGCCGAGCAGAGGAGAGGAAATCGGGGTGGGGGTTGGGTTACCGCGGAGGAGCGGTTGAGGTAGTGGTCAGTTGGTTGGTTGGTTGGGCGCGCGAGGTTGCAGGGGAAGCTGGTGGGACCGGGCTGTTCGGTTTTGCAGGGAGGACCCCTGCTAGTTCGGTATTTGCATGAACTGGCGGGTCTCTTTTTTTTTTGCGGGTAGAACTGGCGTTTTTTTAATAATCTCTTTTATTTATTTACTTATTTCTTTGCGAGAACATGTGCCCGTGTTAGCTGATGCTCGTGTCTCCCATTAATTTCATGTGTGTCTTTTTTAGGAGATGACGCGCGCGATTGACGGTACGTGAGAGTAGAGTGCGTCGCATGTACTCTTACATAAGACGTTTTTTAGTTAGGACAATTAATTGTGCGTTCATTATATTGAGCGCAGCCGTCAGTGCGGTGAACATATAGCATATCTCGGCTCAAGCAATAAAAGATATTATATATTCCTATAATACCACGTGATGTCGTCGTAGGCCATACTTCTGCTTGGTTGTTCGTTACATGCATAGATGTTGCTTACATGATTTAGAGAGAATTGAGAGGTGTGTGAAATGGATTCACTAGTCATTTTTTAAACTTATATAGTAATATCAAAATAAGAGAAAAATGTTTACATATAATATTGAGAAATGGGTGCTATGATTTTGACAAATAGATTTATTCAAATTAGTTGAATAATAAGAAATTGAGATATTAGCAGAATAGATTCATCAGATTTTTTTAAAAAAAATTATATAGTAATGTAAAAATGAGAGGAAAATATTTACATATAATATTGAGGAATCTATAATATTGAGAAATTGATTTATATTTTATTCGTATGGAGATGTGATGTATATTAATTTACATAATATAACATAGATTGACCGACATTGAATGCTGGCCGGCAACAAAGCCGCATGCAAATAGGACAGTTCAAGTTGAGAACTTGAACAGACCAAATCAGACCAGTACAATTTGATCGTTGTGTCCTACATTTCTTGTATATATTGTATAAGACCAGGGTCTAAATATACTAGCTAGGACTCGCAACAACTATTTTATATATTATTATGCACGCGAGCACATCATCCTCATAGGCACCCATGTTCAGCACAGATCCAGGCTAGATCTATCTTTATAATTTTGTTTGCTAAATTGAAGTGGTTAATATATTAATATGTAATAGAGACTGTAAATAAAATGCCTCTTATGTACATCTCTAGGATCTTTTAAAGCTACATCTCCAAAAAAGTCATGGATTTTTCTGAAACCGTAGCTATGCCAAACATGGTCTAAATGATGGAGGCTTGTAAATCCGGAGCCTGTAATTTCGTTGTTTCATTACGTGAAAAATGGAGATTTATTTATCAGTTTCCTGGTTAGAGAGAAGCAGCCACGGTATGGCCAAAAATCGGTGTTTATTACCTTTTTTTTCCCATCGAAAAAGCAATGTACGTATGTATATCGTAGATACAGACAGGAGAAAAAAAACGAAAAAACGTGCACCGTGCATGCATCCCGGCCAGGATGAAACTAAAACTAAAACTGTATTCTTCGAGTGCAAGAAAGGAAGGCGTGGTGGTGCATAGTACTCGTACATACGGAGTAGGTGGAATCCGCGCGAGCTGGCTTGGAGGACGACGACCGAGCCGAGCCTGCTGGCTTCGTTCGTTTGGTTTCCGCCGATCCCCTCGGGTGCGTGCGTGGACGAATCGAACGGCCGCGCCGTCTCCCTTTATTCGCCGTACCGACCCGCGATCATCCCAGGGGAGGAGCCGACGCCACGTCTCCCTCCCGCGACGGCGACGGCGGCGGCGTCGGCGTCGGCGTGGCGCCGTGGGCCAAACGCGGGGCCACGCATGCATGCAACAGGGATCGGAGATCTCGGGGATGGATGGGACCGAGCGGCCGGGCGGTCGCGCCACCGCCGGCCCGGTGAGGGTTACCGTGCCTGCGGGTCGGGTTGACTGCGAGAGTGACGCACGCGCCGTTCGTTCCGGCCGTGTGGTGTGAATGATGATGCGTGTTCGATCGGATCGGCGCATCCATCTCCTTCTACTCCGTATATACCTTAGGACCCGGGCGTAAATATACTAGGACCTGCACTGTATTATTATATTATACAAGCACGCGATCGATCTGATGCCCTGTATTATACGAGCATCTTCCCAGTCGATAAAACCATTCTACCAAATGTCTCCTTTTCCTAATCGAAAAAGAATGTTCTTGGCCCATAAGAGGACTGCAGAGGCAAGGAGGAGATATGGCCTTGGGCTGCCGGGCAGACGTTTCAACCAACCATAACGGCCCATTCGGTACGTCATCTCGCCAAATTGGTTCAAATTGCGCTGGAGCCTCGGTTTTCAGCGATCTCTGAAAGGATGCAGTTCGCGATGGGTGTAGGTGGTGGTAGGTTTGTGTATGTGCGGGGGTGTGTTGGTGTGCGTGTGGTGGTGTGAGTAGCACATGAACAGATGCTACACTTGTACCCAGTAGGAGAGGCTTCAAAAAAAAAATGGTTCCCATCCACTATTGACAGCTGGATTCGGCATTTCAAGGAGTTTCGATCACAACAAGCATTTCCTGTTACCATCGCATCTGCTGGTTTGGAGTACGTCTCCAATTGAACACATGAAGGACAGTTCAAACAACATTTAAATTCCGATAGCAGTAAGGCAACAGTTAGAACGTAAACAATGAATTTACATTAAATTTGATTCTTCTAGTACACTCGCAAGGTACAGAGTTTTCATCGAATCGCAGGGTGTGTGACATCCTACTCATCCACAGGAAGCAAAAGCCGAGCCAGCCCAACAACCTTCGCAAATCAGTTGGGTACCAACAACCAAACGAGAGCCGGGGATGTATGGTAATGGTATGGTCAGTAGTCGTGAGCAACTACTGGGGGTTGTTGTGCTGTTAGCTATTGCTGTTGCTGTTGCGGCGGTGCTGGTGCCGGCTCGTGCTGTGGGGTGGCGGGGGTCTCTGGAGCAATGGCGAACTGGAGGGCACGGCCCCGCGCTGACTCTAGGATGAAGGCCACCTCTGCTGCCGCCAGTGCAGCCTCTTCCTACAGATAAAAGGAGAGCATTCAAAGTAAGATGGCGCTGTTGTGTGCCAGCGACGAAAGGTTGTGACCACAAGCTATTGGGTGATTTATTTAAGCTGATTATACGGTGATCTTTTTATGCCAAATAATATTTGCTTTTGAATGGTTATAAAAAGGATGTATATGGTTATTATGATGATTTGTAGTAGATTTTTTTCATGACCATCAGATGGTTCCTTCAACATTGGATTACAATAAGCTACCTACCTGTTGTTGTCGCCGGCGATGCAAGATGCTGAAGATCCATGCCATGATGTAGCACGGCAACAGAAACCCAGCAGCTCGCAGCAGGAAAAGCTGCAAAAAGTTCTAGTCAACACAAAGCACCAACTGAACCGCAAAATACCAGATAGAAAAAAGAATGACTATTAACACTCACTGAGAACATGGCAGAAGCATCATCGTCGCTTCCATCATTGTCTGAGATGGACAATGTATGCCTTAGCAGCAACAGTGCCATTAACTGCAAAAGAAGGAAGGATCTTCAGGTACTCTACCTTGATGATACTAGAAATCTGACACGGGCCATTTGGTAAAGACTGGGAGAAGAGCAGAAGTTAACAGGCTAGGAGCCAAGGAGGATTTTCTATATAAAGCAGCAGCAGTTTTCCAACTTGCTAAGCAACTAAAAGCATTGTTATTCCATCCATAAACAAGTTATGATGCAACTGAAAATTTCATAAAAGCAGCATTGTTCTTTGATCCCAAAACAGAACTGTTCTAAATAGCTATTATACAATATTCATACATAAGTTCAGCTACCGAAGGACAACAAGAGCAGGAATTGCCAGAAAGTACTTACAATAAGTGCTGCAGAACGGCAGAATGCAGCCCCACTAGCATCTGTATTAGCATAACCATCATACTCTGCCTCAAGAAAACGACGCTGGGCAGCTGCTACAGCGAGAATTCTTGGGTCACGCAAATCCATAATCAAATCTCCACTGCAATGTGATAGTTTAACTTAGATATGTACTTACAAACTTCTAAGCACTCAACTAAAATGGAACAAAATGGCCGAAGACCGTTAATAAAAGTAATATCACGAACTTAATGTCTATGCACTCAGCTAAAATGGAACAAGATGGTTGAAGACAGCTAATAGAAGTAATATCAAGAAATAACTTACTCAATGTCTATGGTTGTCTCATCTGGTTGAGCACGAGGTGGTGCAGTGTAACCAGGCTTGTATTCCTACAGGTTATCATCAAGCCTGGAAGGAGTCAGTATACAAGAAAGGAAATTCTGCAAATGTACAGAAGGAGGGGGCAAAAAGTGTTCTACAAGACTACAATACTGGAAAATTCAGAATACTTCATAACAGTAAGCATAAAAAAGGTTTTTAAAGAAATAATCTTATTTGTCCCAAAGGTCGTTAATGCCAAAACGTGAGTCCTTTTTTAGAGAAAAAATTGGATAGAATCAATAATAGAGGAAATATCCATGATTGAACAAGAATATATAACATACAGATCCGATTGGCCAAAATTGGCAAACTGGATAGTGACTATTTAAAAGCACACAAACTTCTGTATATGTTGACTCAGTTTGTACAGAAGTCAGCTCCCACCAACAACCACACATGGTACCAGCCATTCTAGTACAATCCTTAGTTGATAGGATGGCAACTGCACATGCTGTGACAGCACATGGTGATGGGTCCTGTACCATCTTAGTTATGATTTTCTGTGGTGCATGATACTTGTGAGGTTATCATGTAGGCAAGAAAGCCAAGTAATGTCCACAGGGTTTGCAATATTTGAACAAAATATGTGCAACCAGATTTCAGAGATACAAAAATATCAACCTATGTACTACACCAACTATGGATCAGCACAAAAAAACCCATGTACACGCCAATTTTGGGTCAGCACAAAAAACTAGAACCAAAATGAAATATGTACCAGTGGAATGAACTTGAGAGAACTTAACCGACCTGATGGCAAATTTCACATGTAGTGTCTCCTTTCTCATTGCACCAGCGTTGAACACAAGCTCTATGAGCATACTGCACATGGAAAGTGAATCTATAAACACTATGAAAAGAAAGAATTATGAATCTATATCATCACAAAATGTTAAATACATATCATGTGCAAGTACAATTTAAGAGTATCCATGAGTACGCCATTTATGCACCAAGGAGTAAAGTGACTGAATTCAAAGATAGCAGCATATGATAGTCGGTTCAGAAGCCATTCATTACTATACTCTATCCTATTCACATTAATTCACATTTTGGTCAAGACCATGAATTCACATTAACTGTGATTCAGAAGATTTGGATTGACTAAACTAGATAGAACATAAAATTCAGCCAGCTAGCATAAACTGAACTGGAATGGCAGGGTTACAAAATTTCAGGTGCTTCAACATGCAAAATTGGATATCTTCTGTATCACAATTCTTGTGAGGTGAATACTATACATAAGTACAAGTAGGTGAATAACTGGTTTATCTCATTAACTCTGTTAACAGTGTAGTACGAATGAAATTAGACTCTACTACATAGCTCAAATACTAAAGTAAATGAATGCTCTGGATTGTTAAATGCCAACAACTCCAACAGAAAGAATATAAACAGACAATATTACAGGGACTTGTTGGCGTAATGTTTGGGGACACATGATTCGAGCAACCTCGAATACTCCCATTGGAGCATCCGACATTATGGAAGATACATATGACTGTTTTGTACTCTATTAGCCAGACGACATGCTGATGGAAATGCGAAGCACATGACAAAGCCAAAATGAGAACCAAGAAGCAAAAATCTAATTATATGTGCACCTCACGAACAGCTAGCAGACTAGAAAGTTCTATGAAGATGAGATACGGCACACAATGTTTGGAAACCAGAGCAGGAGAGGGTCCTAACCTTGAGGCTCCCGCTGCAAGCGCACGGCTTCTCGAGGTTCTTGACGCTGTCCTCCTCCTGGCATATGCGGCACTCGGCCGCCTGGATGAGTGGCTCCTCCTCCCCACCGCCCTCCTCCTCCGCCTCCTCCCTGACCAAGTCAACAACCACGGACGGAGACGCAGAAGTCACCGAGGCATTCACACCCTCAGACGTCTTCTCAGCAGCCCCACCATCCTTGGACTTGGCTAATCCGTCCACATCAACCACCACATGGTCATCACCGGCCATCCCAAATCCGCAACCCACCCCCAATCAGCCCCCCTCTCTCAGAAATCGAACTCCTGCAAGATTAAGCATCGAAATGGTGAGACCAATCAGGTGTTCCCCTCAGAAACGAATCAAGACGGCGGTGCGATTAAGAGTAGCGTGGAGTCGTGTACATGCGATGGGTAAAGATAAGCTGAGCGAAATGGACTCCCGGCAACAAGCGGTGCCTAAAAATGGATAGCCTCCATTTCGGAGCGCACACGGTAGCAGCAGCAGCGCCCCTCCTTCCCTCCCTCTCCGTCCCCGTCTAGTGAAACCGGACTGCTGGCCTGAGCCTTGAGCCCACCCACAACCCTAGGCACCGCCGCCGCACCAGCGGCGGGCGGCGGCGGCGACGGGTTCCTTCCTTCCTCTCCGCTGCTGGCGCTCTCCTCCCTCCTCCTTCCTTCCGGTCGGGGTCGTCGCACGGCACGGCTGGGGAGACTGAAATTTCCGAGTTTTTTTTTCTCTCCTTTTTCCTCGAATTTTTGCTCTTGGGGAGTTGGGGTTTGGTGGCCTAAATACCACGGCGATTTCTCCCTTTTCTTTTTCTTTTTTTGGGTTGGCCTGCGGACGGAGAGGGAGAAAGCGTCTGCGCTCGCAACGGTCAAACGCGGCGCGCCGCTTAACTGCAGGCCCCACCCCACTCGCCGTCTGCGCTGCGCCCTCGCGGCTCACGGCGCATCGGCCACGCCTCTGGACGTTGACGGACGGCGCGGGGGAGCTCCGTTACCTGGAATGCCATTGGGGACGGGGCGAGGCGCCACGGTGCTGTGCTAGTCTGCTCCCGTCAGCGCATACGCACCCGCGACCCGCGCGGCTCCCTCTCGTCCTCGTGGTAGAGCTTGTACGGGTAAAACAATAAACAACAAGGGCGTATCAAATATTACGAGGGACACGTATTAGATATAGATAATCGTGCAGTAATTCTTCATATCATTTTGTCGTAACTTCCGCAGTGTAGCTTCTTCATACGAGAGCATGCCATTTCGTGGCTACTTATTATCCACATGGGACTATAATGCATACACTTTGTGCAATGTTTTCTTTTTACATTCTCTACACTGTGTTTTGTATCTTCGGCCTGCCTTTTCGTTCCATCCTTTTTGGGTCGTTATGTCCCAGCTTTTATTCATAATTTTCTTCGACTCGTCACAACCGCTTAATAAAGTCAAGTGAACATTAAATGGTTGGACTTCTAAACTCGTATCCCTAGCATGCGTCCTAAATCCATAGGCACGTATGTCTAGCGGGTGCCCTAACTTCGCAACATTTTCATACCCGTCTGCACCTGTGCTTTCACTGGCTCCTCTCAACCCCTGACTCCTAACCCCATCCCAAGCAGGTGTCTCCCTGCTTTGTTGTCATCCACATCTACATCTACATCTATGTTAGCTCAGGGATAAGGTTGTCCTCTTGTTCTAGGTCCTACAGGCTTATATCGCTATGCAGATGCCAAAAATCCCCATCGCATTTACTGTCATGTGCACTTGTGCCTGCACTATGTTGGGGATAATGTTGAGCCTATGCTCCTCTATCGTGCGCTCAACTCATGTCCACGGTCTTAGCTATGCCCGAAAGCTTTTTTAGACAGGACTGGTGTTCGATGTCCGACTCTTGAACTTATATGCCTGTATAGACACTTTTAAGGCTAGTATCAGTGTATAGTTTCACTACACACTTATCTAGACCAGAAAGTAGGTGACTGAGCCAGAAGAGTTTCATGGTGATGAAACTCCTCTCACATACTATAAAACTCTTTCTTCTCTCTTAAATCACATCAGCACATTTAATGTCATGAAACCATCACTGAGACTGACCTATTAAACACACTACCTGCAATATATGTCCCCATAATCAACATCTATCTGGCATTGATTAAGGTCGTAAGGGACCTACAAGATGTTAATTGCGTATTGAACGACCATATTATTGCTGATGGTAACCATATGTAATATATAATAGAGTCTACATTGATTCGAAATCTATATCCTGCTATTATGAACTAGCATGGCATTCAGAGACCCGACAACTAAATTCTCGACATAGACGACACCTCTCTGATGCCCTTACCCCCTCCGTTCTGAAAAACTGACGTTTAGGACAGCGACACGGTCCTCAAAACACAACTTTGACCTCTTATTATTATAAAAATATTTATCAAAGAGTGATGCATGTATACTTTTATGAAAGTATTTTTCAAGACAAATCTATTCATGTAGTTTTCATATTTGTAAAATCAACAATTTAAAGTTATTGATGATTTATATTCCTAATGTTTGACCCAAACCTTGTCATAAACGTCAGTTTTTTCAGGACGGAGGGAGTACATGATGGTACACTCTACCCCTATGTCCCAAGATTTTGTTGCGAAATAAAATGTTGGCCGGGCTGTATTTTCCCAAACTCTTTCTACACTATAAGCAAGGCCTTATATTAGGAAAAACTACTTTAATATTTTTTCATCATTACTTTCATTCATGCACTTTTATCTCTATATATAGGAATAGTTTGGTATATGTCGTCCACGGTCCACCTATGTAAATAATCATGAAATTATTAATTAGTGCTAAATAAGGCCTTATATATTAGAAAAAAAAAGAAGTTTAAATGGTTAATTTTTATGGAGCTTTGTATCTATAGGATCGATCCCTCATTAGAAGTTACTAAGAATAATTATGAAAAAGTTCGGATGTACTTTTCTAATGGAGGGCATCATGTTCTCTGTGAGTCTATACTTAAAGTTGGACTTTTATGTGAAAAAAATTAAACCTAATTAAGGGTAAAATAAATCTGCTGAAATGGTATTGAGAGTAAATTGAGTCCACAATTTTTGTCCGAGTTAAGCATAGATAACAGATTGTTCATAGTAGTGAAATAGTTTTTTTTTCTTTTATACACCTAGTTCATGTGCTTAATAACTCTCATAATATAAGAAGTATTGTGAACCAGAGATAGCACACTATTTTAGCAGTATGCAAAAATAAAAAATCGTTCTCTATACACCTAATGCAACCTTATAAACAAGTATATATATCTGGTTATATAAAAAATTCTTGTGGTCGGGTTAATGGCTAAACATGGGCGTACGTGGCCGCGTAGAGCACGTCGTGTCACGCCGTTTCTTCCTTTTCGTTTCTTTCTCCGCTAGTGCAAACAGCGCATATGACAAAGACTTTCATATTCTAGATGATGGAGTACGTATACTCTGTATCTCTTAACCAAACCTCGCACGCAAAGGCACAAACAAACCAGGCCACACGACGGACAGTACGCAATTGACACACGCACGCGTAAATCCACCACCGCGTAGAATCGATCAAACCAAAGATTTTTTTAGGCAGCAGCGGTACACATATTATGACAGATTTTTTTTTCTCGAATAGAGAATTAAAAACGATTTTCACCAAAAAAACCCACCCATACCCTCTCACAGAGGACCCACCTATCGGGCTTTGGTGGGAGGGAAAAACTAGAAAGCATCAAAATTTTTGCATGTTCCAGGCGCTTTTAGTTCATTCTCCGCAAAACTTTTTTCACCCAACGTCCCGCGCGTACCCACCTCCGGCCAGGTGGGTCCCTAACTCCCCACGTGCACACAATTATCCCGTATTGCTAATAGACAAAAGATTGAAAAGTTTTTCTCTATATAAATAAATAAAGACCACCTAACTCGAAAAATAATGTGTCTCTAAATTTGAGAATAGTTAAAGTTCTATACACACGTGCGTGCGCACGTGCCGCGTCTGCTAGTATACAATGACGACACGTTGACGTAAACTAGATGGTACTCAGCTTATATAGAATCAAACTGAAATTCTATATCGCGATCGACAGTTGTTGATATCAAGACGAACATGTATGGTTCAACCGATCAAAGTCGTTGAGGTCGGTGAAATGAACTGGGCCTAGCGAGCGGCCTGAAGTGGGTAAACTGGGCCATAATTTTCGGCCTAAAAATAACCGGCCTTTTTCTCAGCTTGACACTTCAAAAATACATATGTGGCTGGTGCATCTTGGAGAATTTGCCGTGAATGTGCTTGTACTAGTGGGACGCTACCCACCAGTCCTGAGATTTTTCTAGGATTTTTCGGCGCTATGCGTTAAGTGGTAAGTGGCCTGTCGACAACGAGGTGTCAATAGTGACTTCGGGAATCTACAGATGCCGGGTGCTCAGTTATTCGAAGGTGCTCATAGGGGTAGTGTTTGCGTACGTGTATTCATAGAGGTGAGTGTGCGTGCGTGTGTGAGCGTCTGCGTTGTATTGTGTGATTCTAAAAAAAAAGAATCTTGGAGAATTTGTCAAATCCCTTCCAAGGGTGTATTGTTGAGAAAATAAAAAGATAGCACGTGTTACGTCGTCGCCATTTCTTTTGTTTAATCGAAACAAAAAACTGCCATGGCAAACAAGGATTTGATAAACTGAAGATTCTGGAAGCAAGCCATAATATATATTCTCTTCTCTGAACTTATTCCTAGCTTGCCTTGCGCCACCACCGAACTTGTTGAGGCAGAGGTCAAGACCCGGCCGACCAAGATATGCGTAGCCGTTGGATTGTCCGACACTGCTGAATATAATTTCGGAGGATGATATATTGGGACCCCGATTTTGATATATCTATATGCTAAGTTGGTATACGTATACTTATGATGGATACAACGTGAACACGTGGATCACCAAACTTTTACTGATTTTTTTGTACTTTTGAAGCAATAGCTAGTTTGAGTGGTTGAATTATACCACCGTACACCCACTTTGACATTTCGAGTTGATGGAGCTAGGACCAAAAAAAAAGAGGGGGCCAAATAGCAAAAAAAAAAAACTTTGAAGGGTGCAGGCTAACTTTTATGGAACGTATTAGCTCTAACTACAGAAATTCATCATGCTTAGGGGTGCCGTGTGCTGAAGACTAGGAGAGTGCTAAACACATTGTGAACATATATAGGGGTGGATGTCGAGCCAGCTCGGCTCGTTTTGGCTCGGCTCGTTCGAGCTCGTTAGCCAAACGAGCCAGCTCGGCTCGGCTCGTTAAGGAAACGAGCAAAAATTCTAGCTCGGCTCGGTTCATTAAGCTCGCGAGTTGGCTCGTTAAGCTCGCGAGCTAGAGTTAAATTTAAAATTATTATAATAATATATATAATATAAAAAACTATAGATAAGAGACAGTCTTAATACCTCCAAAATATACTCTATCATACTATAATAATAGAATATAATCATAGCATCATCTAAAATTACGTTACATATATACAACCAAACCGTATGTGTCAAACTTGGAGATATCTTTACTGTAGAGAAGTTTAGTAGTGAAGATGGCATCAATGTGATCCGAAGATAAGTATAAAAAAATGAAACAACTATTGGTCAATATGCATTGGTCACAAAATCTGATTTATTCGTCTAATAATGCAATGCAATTTTTTTAAAAAAATCTCTTTGGCCAAGGAGAGACGTATGGCATTATTGGTCGAAAATAAATCCATCAGCATCGCCTATTCAGGCTACGTGCCGTGTTGTATACAAAAGGGAAAAGAGAGACAAAAATTAGGATAGGATATGCCACGTCATTGCTGGAGCCTTCAATGGGAGTCCTGCACTTGGTGTTATCCTCAGGGGCAAACCAAAATTTCAACGATAAGTACATAACTGGAGCATGATGGGAGGATTCAAGTCAATAAAGTTCAAGTCCACCATAGTATTATGCTGCGTGCTTTGAAGTAATAAACTTGAGTGATGATACATGGAAGAAGATTTCATAGATGATGAAAGAAGGTTAATGCTGGTAGGTGGGGCAGCTAGCTCTTGACCGTCTCAGGTATTACCTTTTCAATTGCTCCGATCCTATATAAACAACATTGCAATTTGTTGTGAGCTAAGACGATGAAGAGGAAGCCTCTGCACATACACACTGACACTATCTCCCTCCACTTAGCTTACCTCCAGCACCATAGCCAACAGCACAGTAATAGCTTAGATAGACACAGTACAGAAGACAATAATTCAAGATGGAGACAGCCATATCAGCAATCACTGGTGATCTAATAAGCCGAGTCGTTTCCTATCTGATCAAGAAGTGCAGGGACGGGCCTACCATAGATGAGAAGCTGAAAAGATTGCAGCAACTCTTGTTGAGGATCCATGCTGTTGTTGAGGAGGCAGATGGGCGATACATCACGAACTCGAGGATGCTAATGCAACTGAAGCTGCTTGTGGGGAGCATGTATAGGGGATACCATATGCTGGACACCTTCAGGTACAGATCTCTTGCGGAGAGTTTTATACATGAGCCGGAGAGTACAACTTCTTGGATTATTCCTTTGAAGCGTTCTCGTACAATTCCTGGTATCTTGGAAAGCTTTGCTGAAAGTAATGATTTGCAGAGTGTTCTAGAAAATTTAGAAGATGCTATTGCTAATTTGACTGAGTTTGTTGTACTTTTGGGAGGGTGTGAACGCATGAGCCGTAGGCCCTATGACACTTACCTATACATCGACAACTTTATGTTTGGACGCCATGTTGAGAAGCAACAGATCATGAACACCTTGTTGAGTGTTGATCATGGTGCTCCTACGGTGCTTCCGGTGATTGGTGGTTGTAGGGTTGGTAAGAAAACATTGGTTAGCCATGTTTGCAAGAATGACCGTGTCCAATCTCACTTCTCTTCCATTCTATTTGTAAGTGGAGATAGCATTGGGAGAATGGACCGTGCAAAGTTCGGTACTGAGAGGACACTGGTTGTTGCTGAATTTGTTAGTGACATGGACGATGACAGTTGGGGAAAGTTCTATTCAACTATAGCTGAAGGAAGCGCAGTGATAATCATAAGTAGGATTCATAATCTTGCAAGGTTTGGAACCGTAAAGCCCATTGTTCTAGATACCTCTTCAAAATGTTAGCATTTGGAAGTGCAGACGAAAAGGATTACCCGCATTTAGCATCAGTAGCTAATGAGATAGCAATAGTACTCAGTGGGTCACTTGTCACTGCAAATGCTATTGCTGATTTGCTGCGAAGGAACCTTGATATTCAGTTCTGGCTCCGCATCTTTCGTCGTTTCAAGGGGATGGTGGATTATAACTTATCAAAGTATGGTGATCATCCCAAACATATTTGACAATGAGCGCTCAATAGACATCACCACCTTGTGTTCTTCCTATCCTGCTTCTCTCATTACCTGCTAATGCCCCCTCGAATTGAAAGGGATGATTATTGCCCTCCTAAAAGGAAGCTAGCACATATCTCCTTTGGTGACCTGATGAATAATGGAGATTTTGTTATACCTGACGATGAGTTTGTGGTAGTAGGGTGGGAATCACGGCTACCTCCTTATACTAGGTTTGTCAATGACGTTGAGTGTGCTGTGGTGAAGCATGGACCTAAAATATCAACAAGGAAGCGTCGACCCAGCTTTTGATTTCTTCAGGAATTCTACTTCTTTGATTCTGCTTGTCCTGTTATACTTCTCCGTTCCAAATTGTAGGTCGTTTGACTTTTTCTAGGTTAAGTTTGACGGCTCGTCTTATTCAAAAAATTTGTGTAAATATAGTCAAATTTAAGTTATTTTTAAAGAATGTTTATTAATAAAAGAAGCCACCACAAAAAATATAATAATTTGCACAAAATTTTGAATAAGACGCCAGTCAAATTTGAGCTGAAAAAAGTCAAACGATCTATAATTTGAAACGGAGGGAGTAGTAGTGTAGTACATAAGCTACTAGTAGTAGTACATATCTCATAGCTAGTAGTAGTACATAAGCTGTGTTAACAACAGTGATAAAGCATTTTTTGTTGCCAAAAAATGAAAAAGTGTTTGCCGCACTTGAACCAGGATCGATTCCCCAAGTTCGAGCATACAAGAAATTTTTAGCATCGTAATCTAAGCCCAATGTGGCGAGCAAGAATCTAGCAAAGACTCTAGACAGGGTTATTTGCCTTGACCATTTCTTGCACGTAACAAGGACACCAACTAACCAAATGACACACGATTAACCCACGTGTCCCCATTCACTAACACGGTGATCTGGCAAAAAGAAAAAACAAACAAGAAGAAGAAACTACTCCCTCCGTTCGTGAATATTTGACGTTTCAGACAGATGAAATGAACTAGCAGCAAGTCAAAAATGTTTGTCGGGACCTCATCTATTCAGGTCAGGAGGTAGTAACATTCAACATGCCTGGGCAATTTACACTGCTTGCATATGGTTGTTTCACCTCTGATTCAATATTTATTTTCATATGACCGCTGCTCCGATGTACATTTGTATTTTGATTGCCTCAACCATTTCCTCTGGCAAAAAAAAGAACTAAAATCTGCAATCGATGTAACGTCTTGAAATTCTATTTTCGCACAACCGCTGTGAAACTATATGCGCAACTCTCAATTAAGGAAAACCAGTCCCTAACAAAAAAAGAAAGAAAAAGGAAAATAAGAGGAACAAATCCAGTTGAAATAATGTTTCCCCCCTATGAATGTTTTTAATGGATTTTCAAGAGTTAATACTATTACTGATTATCAAGTGATCCGGTAGGAGGTGTCACACCACTGTCCAATGGCGAAGAAAAGAAAAGTGCACATGCTGGGAGTGGAAGAAGGAAAAATCTGGTCTATTCAATATGAAGATCCGGTGGCTAGAAATGATCAAACGAAAGCAATCGATTTTTCAGCCACCTAACTGTATTATATATCAAAAGGATATCCCTGGCTAACAGCGTGAGTCAGACGTTGTCAAAAGGTTTATATTAGCTTCCTTTACTCTCTTCATGGCCGTGATGCATGTTTTCCATTTTGACGGCTAGAAAAAAAAAGCATAGGCCAGGACGCTAGGTGGCCCATGTTTGTAACACCCGCAGCCTTTTCTTTTGTTTAGTCTAAGATGTACATCTTCCATTTTTAATTATATGATGTTTAGGACAACATAATTACTTTTAAAATGAACTATCTATCTTATCGTAAAACGTAACATATTTAAGAATGGAGATAGTACATGACAGCCATAAATTTAGCAATGACAGTGGAAACAAACAACTAATAAGGATAACAAAGAGAGTTTATATATAACTTTTCCCTTGGAAAAATAACAGTGAGTAAGTATGTACAACAATACACATACATACATACATACATACATACATACATACATACATGCATGCATGCATGCATGCATGCATGCATGCATACATACATACATACATACATACACACACACCATCTAAGATCTGATCACCCACATCACATTGTTAGACCCAAAACTTAGGACCAATGCATGTAGATCTAACTCGGGTGTAAAAACTTTGAGTAATAAACATGATAGGTTTACAGATCTATAAGAACAACACGTGCACTTGCACGAACACAACCTAAACACAACTAACAGAGAGTTTTAGGGTTAGACCATCAAGAGTCGTGGGAGGCGCAGTCGGAGCAGGGGCAGCCATGTCGATGATGATGGTCGCAGGGGCGGCCGGAGGTCGTCGACGTGGATCCGGGCGGTGACAGCGGCGGCAAGTGACGAGGGAGGACGGGGGTGGTGGCAGCGCTTCCCGCCGCTCCAGTGCTCCCTCTAGTCGGGTTAGGGTTTGTAGGTGGGGTTAGTGACGGCTTCGGGGAACCTTGTACCGAGCGCCCTCACCCCCCACCACATCTATATAGCACTGTGCGACGGGGGCCCACCAACCATATTTCGGTTGGGCGCCCCCGACTAGGGCGCAGGGATCGGCCCGTTGTGGCCTTTGGGCCACAACGGGAAGAGATCGTTCTAACAATCTCCTTCTCGATCTCTTCTTAGATAACTTTTGCATCTTGCATCTCAGCCTCTCGCTGAATATCCACTTCATCATAGACAATCATATCGAGCATGGGTCATCGTAATCGTAATAACAACTAGATTAACCAGCCACAATATACTCATCCATTCTGAAGGATCTAACTAGGCCCTATCCAGAAATCATAGGCTTTCCCTTAAACCCATACCGGTAATATGTTCTCTGAACACACTGGGTGGTAAACCTTTAGTGAGCGGATCCGCAAGCATTTCTTTGGTACCAATATGCTTTAGACTTATAGTTTGATCCTGGACTTTATCTTTAACCATATAGAACTTTATCTCTATGGGTTTGGTAGCATTGCTCGACCTATTATTGTGAGCATACTGTACTGCAGGCTCATTGTCGCAATACAAAGTAATTGGTCTGTCTATACAGTCCACTATTCTCAATTCAGGTAAGAATTTCTTTAACCACATCACCTGTCCTGTTGCCTCATAGCATGCAACAAACTCTGCATACATCGTGGATGTTGCAACTAAATTTTGTTTAGAGCTTCTCCATGAGATAGCTCCTCCTGTGAGGGTGAACACATATCCGGATGTAGACTTTCTATCATCTCGGTCCCCCGCATAATCGGCATCTGAATATCCTCTTATCTCTAGGACATCAGACCTTCTGTATGTCAGCATGAGGCGCGTTGTGCCTTGCACGTATCGTAACGCTTTCTTTGTCAACTTCCAGTGTTCTGCACCTGGATTTGACTGATATCTTCCGAGTACTCCTGTTACGAATGCTAAGTCGGGGCGAGTGCACACTTGTGCATACTGCAGGCTACCGACTGCTGAAGCATAAGGAACCGACTTCATTTGATCGATCTCGTATTGGTTCCCTGGACACTGATATAGTCCAAACTTGTCGCCCTTCTGAATAGGTGCAGGTGAGGGTTTGCTCATGTGCATATTGTATTTCTTTAGAATCTTTTCCAAATATGCCTTTTGAGATAAGCCTAAACCCCATTTCTTCTATCTCGATGAATCTGAATCCCCAACACATATGAGGCTTCACCAAGATCTTTCATATCGAAATTAGATGACAGGAAACCTTTTGTCTCCTGCAACATTCTAACATCATTGCACGCTAGCAAGATGTCATCTATGTATAGTATGAGGAAAATAAATTTCCCTTTCTCAAACTTCACATATACGCAGCTGTCCTCAACATTAGCTTTGAACCCAAATTTCTTGACTGTCTCATCAAATTTGATGTTCCATTGCCTTGAGGCTTGCTTCAAGCCACAAATGGATTTCTTTAGATGACATCCCATATGCTCTTTGCCTGCCACAACAAAACCTTTGGGTTGAGTCATGTAGACATTCTCATATAGGTCTCCATTCAAGAATGCTGTCTTTACATCCATCTGATGTAATTCTAAGTCAAAGTGCGCTACTAGAGCCATTATGATTCGAAAAGAATCCTTACAAGAGACTGGAGAAAATGTCTCATTGTAATCTATCCCTTCTCTTTGAGTGAAACCCTTGGCTACGAGTCGTCCCTTATATTTTTCTATATTCCCTTGAGAGTCATATTTAATCTTGTAGACCCACTTACAGCCTACTAGCTTGGCTCCTTCAGGAATTTCCTCTAAGTCCCAAACTTTATTGGCACTCATAGACTTTATTTCATCCTCCATGGCTTCTTGCCACTTAGATGCATCAGGACGTCTCATGGTTTCTTCATAAGAAATAGGATCACCCTCTATGTGAACTTCTTCACTATTATAAACTTCATAATCATCAGGGATAGCTGATCTTCTGACTCTTGGTGACCTTCTCAGTGCCTCTACGGCTGGCGCCTCTGGCTCTTGGTGCTGTGCAGGTTCTTCAAGTACGACAGTCGGATTCTCAGCCTCCTGTGGATCAGGTTCCTGATTATCCGCTGCCTGCACTGGCGGGATAGGTTCTGGCACCACAGTGGGCTGCACTGCAGGTGACGGAACAGCACACGGTAGGTATACTGGATCTTGAGTCATTGGAGCGGGTTAATACACTCGCTTCTCTTCAAGATCAATCTCTCTACGCGCCATGCTCCCTCTGACCATCTCGCTCTCTAGAAATACGGCATGTCTCGTTTCCACGAACTTCGTGTGTCGATCTGGACAATAGAAACGATAACCTTTTGATTTCTCAGTGTATCCTATAAAATGACAACTGACTGTTTTGGAATCTAACTTTTCAATGTTTGGGTTAAATACTTTAGCCTCTGCAGGACTTCCCCAGACTCGCATATACCTTAGAGAGGGTTCTCTACCCGTCCATAGCTCATATGGCGTCTTAGGTACAGCTTTAGAGGGAACTTTGTTTAAAATGTGAATAGCTGTCTTTAAAGCTTCCATCCACAAATTAACTGGCAAAGTGGAATAACTCAGCATGCTTCTGACCATATCCATCAAGGTACGGTTCCTTCTCTCAGCTACTCCATTTTGCTGTGGCTCGCCCGGTGTACTATACTGGGCTACTATGCCATTCTCTTGTAAAAACTTTGCAAAAGGTCCAGGCGCTTGCCCGAATGGGGTGTGCCGACCGTAGTACTCCCCTCCACGGTCGGATCTTACTAACTTAATCTTTAAGTTGTGCTGATTTTCTACTTCAGCCTTGAATATCTTAAATTTATCCAACGCTTCTGACTTTTCTTTCATTGGATAAATATAACCATAGCGCGAATAATCATCAGTGAATGTAATAAAATACTCAAAACCATCCACAGACTTTACATTAAATGGACCACAAATATCCGTGTGAATTAACTCTAACACACTTGTGCTATGCTTCGCGCCTTTTTTTATTTGTTTGGCAAACTTGCCCTTAATGCAATCTCTACATTGTTCTAAGTCTGAAAATTGTAATGGCGGTAGAATTGATTCTCTTACTAAGCGTTCTATTCTTCCCATCGAAATGTGGCCTAAACGACAATGCCACAATTTCGATGAGACGCTATCAATTTGCTTCCGCTTTCTACTTGTAGACGTGGAGTCAATCTTTGTCTCACACTCATTCGAGTCAAACACATTCACAGAATCACGCATACTCAACATATAAAGTTGATCTTGTCTGATGGCAAGACCCACACAAGCATTATTATACTCAATAACACATTGTATCTCATCAAAATGACACTTAAAGCCACTGTCTGCTAAGCGTGAAACTGAAATTAAGTTTCTGTTTAACGAAGGCACAAATAAGACATCGTGAAGCTGAAGAGTGAAGCCATCCTTTAGCTCGATGGGGAGTTCTCCTATGGCCTCCACTTCAACTTCAACGCCATTAGCAACTTTAATGCTTCTTGCGCCTCTTGCTAGCGTCCGACTCGAACGGAATCCCTGTAAAGAATTAGCAACATGAACAGTTGCACCTGAGTCAATCCACCATGTGGAACTCGAAAAACTTAAATAAAGAGATTCATCTACAAAAGTAATAACATCCTCACCATTAGTAGCTAGGTGCTTAAGGAACTTGGGGCAATCTTTCTGCCAATGTCCTTCCTCTAGACACCATAGGCACTGATTCTTTCCAGCTCTCTTCTTGGTGTTCGAGGCACAGCTCGACTCGACTCTAACTCCCAACTAAACTATCCTAACTCTACTAAAGAGAAAAGTGGAAATGGAGCTCTTGGCTTGTGGTGTGTCCTTTACAAGAGAGTGTGGCCCTATATTTATAGCTGGTAATGGCGGTTTCACCAGAGTAACCGCCAAGGCATCCAGGGGGAAGATTCCCTGGATTCGGCCGAAGATGCTGGTTCGGCCGAACTCCCTGGTTCGGCCGAACCAGTGGATGCACCGCCTTCTGCACCAAGGGCTGAGATGCACCCTCTGGAGTCGGTTCTGGTGCTGGGGGCGGTTCGGCCGAACTGGGGAGTTCGGCCGAACTGGGCCTGGCCCGTGGCCGGCCTCCCCAGCACCGCCTCTGTGTGGTGGACCCCCTGGGCCGGTTCCTGGTTGCTTGGACACGTGTTGTTTTGGCCCAGAGTGCTGTGGCATGGCCCGGGATGACTTGGCGTGGCCCGGGATGAGTTGGCGATCGTCCACTCGTCATTTGATGCGTTCGTTCGGTTGGCGGTGACGTGGACGGCTCCCGGTGGCCTGCACGGCTAAGGGGGATAACCGGCCGAACATGTCGTTCGGCCGTTTCTGTCATTTCCGACCCCTATAGCACGTGTTTCGTGATATTGTACCTGCAAACATGACACTCACCAAAACTCGTGGAACTTTATTAGAAATAAAACCTAAGTACATGGAATGTTGCATATAACCTCATGTATTCCCGAGTATTGGTGGTCGGATTTAGGCTGTAACCAATGACTTGTTTTACAAGGAAT